>JBBPBR010001823.1:16033-41098 GCA_037974775.1 Cicer pinnatifidum | reverse complement strand
TCCAATAACTTTGTTTGTGTCATTGAATTAATATTTAGGTCATTTTCGTCCTCCCTAGGCATATTCTTGTCCAATTAGGGTTTTTAACCAATCTTGTGCATCCAATAGGTGTGTTTGTGTCATTGGATGATCAATTAGGTCATTTTCGTCCTCGCTAGGCTTATTCTTGTCCACTTAGGGTTTTTAACCAATCTTGTGCATCCAGTAGGTGTGTTTGTGTCATTGGATGATCAATTAGGTGATTTTCGTCCTCCCTAGGCATATTCTGGTCCATTTAGGGTTTTTAACCAATCTTGTGCATCCAATAGGTGTGTTTGTGTCATTGGATGATCAATTAGGTCATTTTCGTCATCCCTAGGCATATTCTTGTCCAATTAGGGTTTTTAACGAATCTTGTGCATCCAATAGGTGTGTTTGTGTCATTGGATGATCAATTAGTTTATTTTCGTCCACCCTAGGCTTATTCTTGTCCAATTACAGTTTTTAACCAATCTTGTGCATCCAATAAGTTGAGTTGTGTCATTGGATTAACATTTAGGTCATTTTCGTCCTCCCTAGGCTTATTCTTGTCCAATTAGGGTTTTTAACCAATCATGTGTATCCAATAGGTGTGTTTGTGTCATTGGATGATCAATTAGGCCATTTTCGTCCTCCCTAGGCTTATTCTTGCCCAATTAGGGTTTTTAACCAATCTTGTGCATCCAATAAGTTGAGTTGTGTCATTGGATTAACATTTAGGTCATTTTCATCCTCCCTAGGCTTATTCTTGTCCAATTAGGGTTTTTAACCAATCTTGTGCATCCAATAATTTCATTTGTGTCATTGGACTAACATTTAAGTCATTTTCGTCCTCTCTAGGCTTATTCTTGTCCAATTAGGGTTTTTAACCAATCTTGTGCATCCAATAGGTGTGTTTGTGTCATTGGATGATCAATTAGGTCATTTTCGTCCTCCCTAGGCTTATTCTTGTCCAATTTGGGTTTTTAACCAACCTTGTGCATCCAATAGGTGTGATTGTGTCATTGGATGATCAATTATGTCATTTTCGTCCACCCTAGGCATATTCTTGTCCAGTTAGGGTTTTTAACCAATCTTGTGCATCCAATAGGTGTGTTTGTGTCATTGGATGATCAATTAGGTCATTTTCGTCCTCCCTAGGCTTATTCTTGTCCAATTAGGGTTTTTAACCAATCTTGTGCATCCAATAGGTGTGTTTGTGTCATTGGATGATCAATTAGGTCATTTTCGTCCTCCCTAGGCTTATTCTTGTCCAATTAGGGTTTTTAACCAATCTTGTGCATCCAATAGGTGTGTTTGTTTCATTGGATGATCAATTAGGTCATATTCGTCCTCCCTAGGCATATTCTTGTCCAATTAGGGTTTTTAACCAATCTTGTGCATCCAATAGGTGTGTTTGTAACATTGGATGATCAATTAGGTCATTTTCGTCCTCCCTAGGCATATTCTTATCCAGTTAGGGTTTTTAACCAATCTTGTGCATCCAATAGGTGTGTTTGTGTCATTGGATGATCAATTAGGTCATTTTCGTCCTCCCTAGGCTTATTCTTGTCCAATTAGGGTTTTTAACCAATCTTGTGCATCCAACAAGTTTGTTTATGTCATTGAATTAATATTTAGGTCATTTTCGTCCTCCCTATGCATATTCTTGTCCAACTAGGGTTTTTAACCAATCTTGTGCATCCAATAGGTGTGTTTGTGTCATTGGATGATCAATTAGGTCATTTTCGTCCTCCCTAGGCTTATTCTTGTCCAATTAGGGTTTTTAACCAATCTTGTGCATCCAATAGGTGTGTTTGTGTCATTGGATGATCAATTAGGTCATTTTCGTCCTCCCTAGGCTTATTCTTGTCCAATTAGGGTTTTTAACCAATCTTGTGCATCCAATAGGTGTGTTTGTGGCAGTGGATGATCAATTAGGTCATTTTCGTCCTCCCTAGGCTTATTCTTGTCCAATTAGGGTTTTTAACCAATCTTGTGCATCCAATAGGTGTGTTTGTGTCATTGGATGATCAATTAGGTTATTTTCGTCCTCCCTAGGCTTATTCTTGTCCAATTAGGGTTTTTAACCAATCTAGTGCATCCAATAGGTGTGTTTGTGTCATTGGATGATCAATTAGGTCATTTTTGTCCTCCCTAGGCTTATTCTTGTCCAATTACGGTTTTTAACCAATCTTCTGCATCCAATAGGTGTGTTTGTGTCATTGGATGATCAATTAGGTCATTTTCGTCCTCCCTAGGCTTATTCTTGTCCAATTAGGGTTTTTAACCAATCTTGTGCATCCAATAGGTGTGTTTGTGTCATTGGATGATCAATTAGGTCATTTTCGTCCTCCCTAGGCTTATTCTTGTCCAATTAGGGTTTTTAACCAATCTTGTGCATCCAATAGGTGTGTTTGTGTCATTGGATGATCAATTAGGTCATTTTCGTCCTCCCTAGGCTTATTCTTGTCCAATTAGGGTTTTTAACCAATCTTGTGCATCCAATAGGTGTGTTTGTGTCATTGGATGATCAATTAGGTCATTTTCATCATCCCAAGGCTTATTCTTGTCCAATTAGGGTTTTTAACCAATCTTGTGCATCCAATAACTTTGTTTGTGTCATTGAATTAATATTTAGGTCATTTTCGTCCTCCTTAGGCATATTCTTGTCGAATTAGGGTTTTTAACCAATCTTGTGAATCCAATCGGTGTGTTTCTGTCATTGGATGATCAATTAGGTCATTTTCGTCCTCCCTAGGCTTATTCTTGTCCAATTAGGGTTTTTAACCAATCTTGTGCATCCAATAAGTTCATTTGTGTCATTGGATTAACATTTAGGTCATTTTTGTCCTCCCTTGGCATATTCTTGTCCATTAGGGTTTTTAACCAATCTTGTGCATCTAATAGGTGTGTTTGTGTCATTGGATGATCAATTAGGTCATTTTCGTCCTCCCTAGGCTTATTCTTGTCCAATTAGGGTTTTTAACCAATCTTGTGCATCCAATAACTTTGTTTGTGTCATTGAATTAATATTTAGGTCATTTTCGTCCTCCCTAGGCATATTCTTGTCCAATTAGGGTTTTTAACCAATCTTGTGCATCCAATAGGTGTGTTTGTGTCATTGGATGATCAATTAGGTCATTTTCGTTCCCCCTAGGCTTATTCTTGTCCAATTAGGGTTTTTCACCAATCTTGTGCATCCAATAACTTTGTTTGTGTCATTGAATTAATATTTAGGTCATTTTCGTCCTCCCTAGGCATATTCTTGTCCAATTAGGGTTTTTAACCAATCTTGTGCATCCAATAGGTGTGTTTGTGTCATTGGATGATCAATTAGGTCATTTTCGTCCTCCCTAGGCTTATTCTTGTCCAATTAGGGTTTTTAACCAATCTTGTGCATCCAATAACTTTGTTTGTGTCATTGAATTAATATTTAGGTCATTTTCGTCCTCCCTAGGCATATTCTTGTCCAATTAGGGTTTTTAACCAATCTTGTGCATCCAATAGGTGTGTTTGTGTCATTGGATGATCAATTAGGTCATTTTCGTCCTCCCTAGGCTTATTCTTGTCCAATTAGGGTTTTTAACCAATCTTGTTCATCCAATAGGTGTGTTTGTGTCAATGGATGATCAATTAGGTCGTTTTCGTCGTCCCTAGGCTTATTCATGTCCAATTAGGGTTTTTAACCAATCTTGTGCATCCAATAGGTGTGTTTGTGTCATTGGATGATCAATTAGGTCATTTTCGTCCTACCTAGACTTATTCTTGTCAAATTAGGGTTTTTAATCAATCTTGTGCATCCAATAACTTTGTTTGTGTCATTGAATTAATATTTAGGTCATTTTCGTCCTCCCTAGGCATATTCTTGTCCAATTAGGGTTTTTAACCAATCTTGTGCATCCAATAGGTGTGTTTGTGTCATTGGATGATCAATTAGGTCATTTTCGTCCTCCCTAGGCTTATTCTTGTCCAATTAGGGTTTTTAACCAATCTTGTGCATCCAATAGGTGTGTTTGTGTCATTGGATGATCATTTAGGTCATTTTCGTCCTCCCTAGCCTTATTCTTGTCCAATTAGGGTTTTTAACCAATCTTGTGCATCCAATAGGTGTGTTTGTGTCATTGGATGATCAATTAGGTCATTTTCGTCCTCCCTAGGCTTATTCTTGTCCAATTACGGTTTTTAACTAATCTTGTGCATCCAATAAGTTTGTTTGTGTTATTGGATGATCAATTAGGTCATTTTCGTCCTCCCTAGGCATATTCTTGTCCAATTAGGGTTTTTAACCAATCTTGTGCATCCAATAGGTGTGTTTGTGTCATTGGATGATCAATTAGGTCATTTTCGTCCTCCCTAGGCTTGTTCTTGTCCAATTAGGGTTTTAAACCAATCTTGTGCATCCAATAAGTTTGTTTGTGTCATTGAATTAATATTTAGGTCATTTTCGTCCTCCTTAGGCATATTCTTGTCCAATTAGGGTTTTTAACCAATGTTGTGCATCCAATAAGTTCGTTTTTGTCATTGAATTAACATTTAGGTCGTATTTGTCCTCCCTAGGCATATTCTTGTCCAATTAGGGTTTTTAACCAATCTTGTGCATCCAATAGGTGTGTTTGTGTCATTGGATGATGAATTAGCTCATTTTCGTCCTCCCTAGGCTTATTCTTGTCCAATTAGGGTTTTTAACCAATCTTGTGCATCCAATAGGTGTGTTTGTGTCATTGGATGATCAATTAGGTCATTTTCGTCCTCCCTAGGCTTATTCTTGTCCAATTAGGATTTTTAACCAATCTTGTGCATCCAATAGGTGCGTTTGTGTCATTGGATGATCAATTAGGTCATTTTCGTCCTCCCTAGGCATATTCTTGTCCGATTAGGGTTTTTAACCAATCTTGTGCATCCAATAGGTGTGTTTGTGTCATTGGATGATTAATTAGGTCATTTTCGTCCTCCCTAGGCATATTCTTCTCCAATTAGGGTTTTTAACCAATCTTGTGCATCCAATAGGTGTGTTTGTGTCATTGGATGATCAATTAGGTCATTTTCCTCCTCCCTAGGCATATTCTTGTCCAATTAGGGTTTTTAACCAATCTTGTGCATCCAATAGGTGTGTTTGTGTCATTGGATGATCAATTAGGTCATTTTCGTCCTCCCTAGGCATATTCTTGTCCAATTAGGGTTTTTAACCAATCTTGTGCATCCAATAAGTTAAGTTGTGTCATTTGATTAACATTTAGGTCATTTTTGTCCTCCCTAGGCTTATTCTTGTCCAATTAGGGTTTTTAATCAATCTTGTGCATCCAATACGTGTGTTTGTGTCATTGGATGATCAATTAGGTCATTTTCGTCCTCCCTAGGCTTATTCTTGCCCAATTAGGGTTTTTAACCAATCTTGTGGATCCAATAAGTTGAGTTGTGTCATTGGATTAACATTTAGGTCATTTTCGTCCTCCCTAGGCTTATTCTTGTCCATCTAGGGTTTTTAACCAATCTTGTGCATCCAATAAATTCATTTGTGTCATTGGATTAACATTTAGGTCATTTTCGTCCTCCCTAGGCATATTATTGTCCAATTAGAGTTTTAAACCAATCTTGTGCATCCAATAGGTGTGTTTGTGTCATTGGATGATCAATTAGGTTATTTTCGTCCTCCCTAGGCTTATTCTTGTTCAATTAGGGTTTTTAACCAATCTTGTGCATCTAATAGGTGTGTTTGTGTCATTGGATGATCAATTAGGCCATTTTCGTCCTCCCTAGGCTTATTCTTGTCCAATTAGGATTTTTAACCAATCTTGTGCATCCGATAAGTTTGTTTGTGTCATTGAATTAATATTTAGGTCATTTTCGTCCTCCCTAGGCATATTCTTGTCCAATTAGGGTTTTTAACCAATCTTGTCATCCAATAGGTGTGTTTGTGTCATTGGATGATCAATTAGGTCATTTTTGTCCTCCCTAGGCTTATTCTTGTCCAATTAGGGTTTTTAACCAATCTTGTGCATCCAATAGGTGTGTTTGTGTCATTGGATGATCAATTAGGTCATTTTCGTCCTCCCTAGGCTTATTCTTGTCCAATTAGGGTTTTTAACCAATCTTGTGCATCCAATAGGTGTGTTTGTGTCATTCGATGATCAATTAGGTCATTTACGTCCTCCCTAGGCTTATTCTTGTCCAATTAGGGTTTTTAACCAATCTTGTGCATCCAATAACTTTGTTTGTGTCATTGAATTAATATTTAGGTCATTTTCGTCCTCCCTAGGCATATTCTTGTCCAATTAGGGTTTTTAACCAATCTTGTGCATCCAATAGGTGTGTTTGTGTCATTGGATGATCAATTAGGTCATTTACGTCCTCCCTAGGCTTATTCTTGTCCAATTAGGGTTTTTAACCAATCTTGTGCATCCAATAACTTTGTTTGTGTCATTGAATTAATATTTAGGCCACTTACGTCCTCCCTAAGGCATATTCTTGTCCAATTAGGGTTTTTAACCAATCTTGTGCATCGAATAGGTGTGTTTGTGTCATTGGATGATAAATTAGGTCATTTTCGTCCTCCCTAGGCTTATTCTTGTCCAATTAGGGTTTTTAACCAATCTTGTGCATCCAATAAGTTGAGTTGTGTCATTGGATTAACATTTAGGTCATTTTCGTCCTCCCTAGGCTTATTCTTGTCCAATTAGGGTTTTTAACCAATCTTGTGCATTCAATAACTTTGTTTGTGTCCTTGAATTAATATTTAGGTCATTTTCGTCCTCCCTAGGCTTATTCTTGTCCAATTAGGGTTTTTAACCAATCTTGTGCATCCAATAAGTTCATTTGTGTCATTGGATTAACATTTAGGTCATTTTCGTCCTCCCTAGGCATATTCTTGTCCAATTAGGGTTTTTAACCAATCTTGTGCATCCAATAAGTTCATTTGTGTTATTGGATTAACATTTAGGTCATTTTCGTCTTCCCTTGGCATATTCTTGTCCAATTATGGTTTTTAACCAATCTTGTGCATCCAATAGGTGTGGTTGTGTCAATGGATAATCAATTAGGTCATTTTTGTCCTCCCTAGGCTTATTCTTGTCCAATTAGGGTTTTTAACCAATCTTGTGCATCCAATAAGTTTGTTTGTGTCATTGAATTAATATTTAGGTCATTTTCGTCCTCCCTAGGCATATTCTTGTCCAATTAGGGTTTTTAACCAATCTTGTGCATCCAATAGGTGTGTTTGTGTCATTGGATGATCAATTAGGTCATTTTCGTCCTCCCTAGGCTTATTCTTGTCCAATTAGGGTTTTTAACCAATCTTGTGCATCCAATAACTTTGTTTGTGTCCTTGAATTAATATTTAGGTCATTTTCGTCCTCCCTAGGCATATTCTTGTCCAATTAGGGTTTTTACACCAATCTTGGGCTTCCAATAGGTGTGTTTGTGTCATTGGATGATCAATTAGGTCATTTTCGTCCTCCCTAGGCTTATTCTTGTCCAATTAGGGTTTTTAACCAATCTTGTGCATCCAATAGGTGTGTTTGTGTCATTGGATGATCAATTAGGTCATTTTCGTCCTCCCTAGGCTTATTCTTGTCCAATTAGGGTTTTTAACCAATCTTGTGCATCCAATAAGTTTGTTTGTGTCATTGAATTATATTTAGGACATTTTCGTCCTCCCTAGGCATATTCTTTTCCAATTAGGGTTTTTAACCAATCTTGTGCATCCAATAGGTGTGTTTGCGGCAATGGATGATCAATTAAGTCATTTTCGTCCTCCCTAGGCTTATTCTTGTCCAATTAGGGTTTTTAACCAATCTTGTGCATCCAATAGGTGTGTTTGTGTCATTGGATGATCAATTAGGTCATTTTCGTCCTCCCTAGGCTTATTCTTGTCCAATTAGGGTTTTTAACCAATCTTGTGCATCCAATAACTTTGTTTGTGTCATTGAATTAATATTTAGGTCATTTTCGTCCTCCCTAGGCATATTCTTGTCCAATTAGGGTTTTTAACCAATCTTGTGCATCCAATAGGTGTGTTTGTGTCATTGGATGATCAATTAGGTCATTTTCGTCCTTTCTAGGCTTATTCATGTCCCATTAGGGTTTTTAACCAATCTTGTGCATCCAATAAGTTCATTTGTGTCATTGGATTATCATTTAGGTCATTTTCGTCCTCCCTAGGCATATTCTTGTCCAATTAGGGTTTTTAACCAATCTTGTGCATCCAATAGGTGTATTTGTGTCATTGGATGATCAATTAGGTTATTTTCGTCCTCCCTAGGTTATTCTTGTCCAATTAGGGTTTTTAACTAATCTTGTGCATCCAATAAGTTCATTTGTGTCATTGGATGATCAATTAGGTCATTTTCGTCCTCCCTAGGCATATTCTTGTCCAATTAGGGTTTTTAACCAATCTTGTGCATCCAATAGGTGTGTTTGTGTCATTGGATGATCAATTAGGTCATTTTCGTCCTCCCTAGGCATATTCTTGTCCAATTAGGGTTTTTAACCAATCTTGTGCATCCAATAGGTGTGTTTGTGTCATTGGATGATCAATTAGGTTATTTTCGTCCTCCCTAGGCTTATTCTTGTCCAATTAGGGTTTTTAACTAATCTTGTGCATCCAAAAGTTCATTTGTGTCATTGGATGATCAATTAGGTCATTTTCGTCCTCCCTAGGCATATTCTTGTCCAATTAGGGTTTTTAACCAATCTTGTGCATCCAATAGGTGTGTTTGTGTCATTGGATGATCAATTAGGTCATTTTCGTCCTCCCTAGGCATATTCTTGTCCAATTAGGGTTTTTAACCAATCTTGTGCATCCAATAGGTGTGTTTGTGTCATTGGATGATCAATTAGGTCATCTTCGTCCTCCCCAGGCTTATTCTTGTCCAATTAGGGTTTTTAACCAATCTTGTGCATCCAATAAGTTGAGTTGTGTCATTGGATTAACATTTAGGTCATTTTCGTCCTCCCTAGGCTTATTCTTGTCCAATTAGGGTTTTTAACCAATCTTGTGCATCCAATAAGATCATTTGTGTCATTGGATTAACATTTAGGTCTTTTTCATCCTCCCTAGGCATATTCTTGTCCAATTAGGGTTTTTAACCAATCTTGTGCATCCAATAGGTGTGTTTGTGTCATTGGATGATCAATTAGGTTATTTTCGTCCTCCCTAGGCTTATTCTTGTCCAATTAGGGTTTTTAACTAATCTTGTGCATCCTATAAGTTCATTTGTGTCATTGGATGATCAATTAGGTCATTTTCGTCCTCTCTATGCATATTCTTGTCCAATTAGGGTTTTTGACCAATCTTGTGCATCAAATAGGTGTGTTTGTGTCATTGGATAATCAATTAGGTCATTTTCGTCATCCCTAGGCTTATTCTTGTCCAATTAGGGTTTTTAACCAATCTTGTGCATCCAATAAGTTCATTTGTGTCATTGGATTAACATTTAGGTCATTTTCGTCCTCCCTAGGCATATTCTTGTCCAATTAGAGTTTTAGACCAATCTTGTGCATCCAATAGGTGTGTTTGTGTCATTGGATGATCAATTAGGTTATTTTCGTCCTCCCTAGGCTTATTCTTGTCCAATTAGGGTTTTTAACTAATCTTGTGCATCAAATAAGTTCATTTGTGTCATTGGATGATCAATTAGGTCATTTTCGTCCTCCCTAGGCATATTCTTGTCCAATTATGGTTTTTAACCAATCTTGTGCATCCAATAGGTGTGTTTGTGTCATTGGATGATCAATTAGGTCATTTTCGTCCTCCCTAGGCTTATTCTTGTCCAATTAGGGTTTTTAACCAATCTTGTGCATCCAATAGGTGTGTTTGTGTCATTGGATGATCAATTAGGTCATTTTCGTCCTCCCTAGGCTTATTCTTGTCCAATTAGGGTTTTTAACCAATCTTGTGCATCCGATAAGTTTGTTTGTGTCATTGAATTAATATTTAGGTCATTTTCGTCCTCCCTAGGCATATTCTTGTCCAATTAGGGTTTTTAACCAATCTTGTGCATCCAATAGGTTAGGACATTTTGGTCCTCACTAGGCATATTCTTGTCCAATTAGGGTTTTTAACCAATCTTGCGCATCCAATAGGTGTGTTTGTGTCATTGAATGATCAATTAGGTCATTTTCGTCCTCCCTAGGCTTATTCTTGTCCGATTAGAGTTTTTAACCAATCTTGTACATCCAATAAGTTCATTTGTGTCATTGGATTAACATTTAGGTCATTTTCGTCCTCCCTAGGCATATTCTTGTCCAATTAGGGTTTTTAACCAATCTTGTGCATCCAATAGGTGTGTTTGTGTCATTGGATGATCAATTAGGTCATTTTCTTCCTCCCTAGGCTTATTCTTGTCCAATTAGGGTTTTTAACCAATCTTGTGCATCCAATAAGTTGAGTTGTGTCATTGGATTAACATTTAGGTCATTTTCGTCCTCCCTAGGCTTATTCTTGTCCAATTAGGGTTTTTAACCAATCTTGTGCATCCAATTGGCGTGTTTGTGTCATTGGATGATCAATTAGGTCATTTTCGTCCTCCATAGGCTTATTCTTGTCCAATTAGGGTTTTTAACCAATCTTGTGCATCCAATAAGTTGAGTTGTGTCATTGGATTAACATTTAGGTCATTTTCGTCCTCCCTAGGCTTATTCTTGTCCAATTAGAGTTTTTAACCAATCTTGTGGATCCAATAGGTGTGTTTGTGTCATTGGATGATCAATTAGGTCATTTTCGTCCTACCTAGACATATTCTTGTCCGATTAGGGTTTTTAACCAATCTTGTGCATCCAATAGGTGTGTTTGTGTCATTGGATGATCAATTAGGTCATTTTCGTCCTCCCTTGGCTTATTCTTGTCCAATTAGGGTTTTTAACCAATCTTGTGCATCCAATAGGTGTGTTTGTGTCATTGGATGATCAATTAGGTCATTTTCGTCCGCCCTAGGCTTATTCTTGTCCAATTAGGGTTTTTAACCAATCTTGTGCATCCAATAGGTGTGTTTGTGTCATTGGATGATCAATTACGTCATTTTCGTCCTCCCTAGGCTTATTCTTGTCCAATTAGGGTTTTTAACCAATCTTGTGCATCCAATAAGTTGAGTTGTGTCATTGGATTAACATTTAGGTCATTTTCGTACTCCCTAGGCTTATTCTTGTCCAATTAGGGTTTTTAATCAATCTTGTGCATCCAATAACTTTGTTTGTGTCATTGAATTAATATTTAGGTCATTTTCGTCCTCCCTAGGCATATTCTTGTCCAATTAGGGTTTTTAACCAATCTTGTGCATCCAATAGGTGTGTTTGTGTCATTGGATGATCAATTAGGTCATTTTCGTCCTCGCTAGGCTTATTCTTGTCCACTTAGGGTTTTTAACCAATCTTGTGCATCCAGTAGGTGTGTTTGTGTCATTGGATGATCAATTAGGTGATTTTCGTCCTCCCTAGGCATATTCTGGTCCATTTAGGGTTTTTAACCAATCTTGTGCATCCAATAGGTGTGTTTGTGTCATTGGATGATCAATTAGGTCATTTTCGTCATCCCTAGGCATATTCTTGTCCAATTAGGGTTTTTAACGAATCTTGTGCATCCAATAGGTGTGTTTGTGTCATTGGATGATCAATTAGTTTATTTTCGTCCACCCTAGGCTTATTCTTGTCCAATTACGGTTTTTAACCAATCTTGTGCATCCAATAAGTTGAGTTGTGTCATTGGATTAACATTTAGGTCATTTTCGTCCTCCCTAGGCTTATTCTTGTCCAATTAGGGTTTTTAACCAATCATGTGTATCCAATAGGTGTGTTTGTGTCATTGGATGATCAATTAGGCCATTTTCGTCCTCCCTAGGCTTATTCTTGCCCAATTAGGGTTTTTAACCAATCTTGTGCATCCAATAAGTTGAGTTGTGTCATTGGATTAACATTTAGGTCATTTTCATCCTCCCTAGGCTTATTCTTGTCCAATTAGGGTTTTTAACCAATCTTGTGCATCCAATAATTTCATTTGTGTCATTGGATTAACATTTAAGTCATTTTCGTCCTCTCTAGGCTTATTCTTGTCCAATTAGGGTTTTTAACCAATCTTGTGCATCGAATAGGTGTGTTTGTGTCATTGGATGATCAATTAGGTCATTTTTGTCCTCCCTAGGCTTTTTCTTGTCCAATTAGGGTTTTTAACCAATGTTGTGCATCCAATAGGTGTGTTTGTGTCATTGGAAGATCAATTAGGTCATTTTCGTCCTCCCTAGGCATATTCTTGTCCAATTAGGGTTTTTAACCAATCTTGTGCATCCAATAGTTGTGTTTGTGTCATTGGATGATCAATTAGGTCATTTTCGTCCTCCCTAGGCTTATTCTTGTTCAATTAGGGTTTTTAACCAATCTTGTGCATCTAATAGGTGTGTTTGTGTCATTGGATGATCAATTAGGTCATTTTCGTCCTCCCTAGGCTTATTCTTGTCCAATTAGGGTTTTTAACCAATCTTGTGCATCCGATAAGTTTGTTTGTGTCATTGAATTAATATTTAGGTCATTTTCGTCCTCCCTAGGCATATTCTTGTCCAATTAGGGTTTTTAACCAATCTTTCGCATCCAATAGGTGTGTTTGTGTCATTGGATGATCAATTAGGTCATTTTCGTCCTCCCTAGGCTTATTCTTGTCCAATTAGGGTTTTTAACCAATCTTGTGCATCCAATAAGTTGAGTTGTGTCATAGGATTAACATTTAGGTCATTTTCGTCCTCCATAGGCTTATTCTTGTCCAATTAGGGTTTTTAACCAATCTTGTGCATCTAATAGGTGTGTTTGTGTCATTGGATGATCAATTAGGTCATTTTCGTCCTCCCTAGGCTTATTCTTGTCCAATTAGGGTTTTTAACCAATCTTGTGCATCCGATAAGTTTGTTTGTGTCATTGAATTAATATTTAGGTCATTTTCGACTTCCCTAGGCATATTCTTGTCCAATTAGGGTTTTTAACCAATCTTGGGCATCCAATAGGTGTGTTTGTGTCATTGGATGATCAATTAGGTCATTTTCGTCCTCCCTAGGCTTATTCTTGTCCAATTAGGGTTTTTAACCAATCTTGTGCATCCAATAAGTTGAGTTGTGTCATTAGATTAACATTTAGGTCATTTTCGTCCTCCCTAGGCTTATTCTTGTCCAATTAGGGTTTATAACCAATCTTGTGCATCCAATAAGTTGAGTTGTGTCATTGGATTAACATTTAGGTCATTTTCGTCGTCCCTTGGCTTATTCTTGTCCAATTAGGGTTTTTAACCAATCTTGTGCATCCGATAAGTTTGTTTGTGTCATTGAATTAATACTTAGGTCATTTTCGTCCTCCCTAGGCATATTCTTGTCCAATTAGGGTTTTTAACCAATCTTGTGCATCCAATAGGTGTGTTTGTGTCATTGGATGATCAATTAGGTCATTTTCGTCCTTCCTAGGCTTATTCTTCTCCAATTAGGGTTTTTAACCAATCTTATGCATCCAATAAGTTGACTTGTGTCATTGGATTAACATTTAGGTCATTTTCGTCATCCCTAGGCTTATTCTTGTCCAATTAGGGTTTTTAACCAATCTTGTGCATCCAATAGGTGTGTTTGTGTCATTGGATGTTCAATTAGGTCATTTTCGTCCTCCATAGGCTTATTCTTGTCCAATTAGGGTTTTTAACCAATCTTGTGCATCCAATAAGTTGAGTTGTGTCATTGGATTAACATTTAGGTCATTTTCGTCCTCCCTAGGCTTATTCTTGTCCAATTAGGGTTTTTAACCAATCTTGTGCATCCAATAGGTGTGTTTGTGTCATTGGATGATCAATTAGGTCATTTTCGTCCTCCCTAGGCATATTCTTGTCAAATTAGGGTTTTTAACCAATCTTGTGCATCCAATAACTTTGTTTGTGTCATTGAATTAATATTTAGGTCATTTTCGTCCTCCCTAGGCATATTCTTGTCCAATTAGGGTTTTTAACCAATCTTGTGCATCCAATAGGTGTGTTTGTGTCATTGGATGATCAATTAGGTCATTTTCGTCCTCCCTAGGCTTATTCTTGTCCAATTAGGTTTTTTAACAAATCTTGTGCATCCAATAAGTTCATTTGTGTCATTGGATGATCAATTAGGTCATTTTCGTCCTCCCTAGGTATATTCTTGTCCAATTAGGGTTTTTAACCAATCTTGTGCATCCAATAGGTGTGTTTGTGTCATTGGATGATCAATTAGGTCGTTTTCGTCCTCCCTAGGCTTATTCTTGTCCAATTAGGGTTTTTAACCAATCTTGTGCATCCAATTGGTGTGTTTGTGTCATTGGATGATCAATTAGGTCATTTTCGTCCTCCCTAGGCTTATTCTTGTCCAATTAGGGTTTTTAACCAATCTTGTGCATCCAATAGGTGTGTTTGTGTCATTGGATGATCAATTAGGTCATTTTCGTCCTCCCTAGGCTTATTCTTGTCCAATTAGGGTTTTTAACCAATCTTGTGCATCCAATACGTGTGTTTGTGTCATTGGATGATCAATTAGGTCATTTTCGTCCTCCCTAGGCTTACTCTTGTCCAATTAGGGTTTTTAACCAATCTTGTGCATCCAATAGGTGTGTTTGTGTCATTGGATGATCAATTAGGTCATTTTCGTCCTCCCTAGGCTTATTCTTGTCCAATTAGGGTTTTTAACCAATCTTGTGCGTCCAATATGTGTGTTTGTGTCATTGGATGATCAATTACGTCATTTTCGTCCTCCCTAGGCTTATTCTTGTCCAATTAGGGTTTTTAACCAATCTTGTGCATCCAATAGGTGTGTTTGTGTCATTGGATGATCAATTAGGTCATTTTCGTCCTCCCTAGGCTTATTCTTGTCCAATTAGGGTTTTTAACCAATCTTGTGCATCCAATAGGTGTGTTTGTGTCATTGGATGATCAATTAGGTCATTTTCGTCCTCCCTAGGCTTATTCTTGTCCAATTAGGGTTTTTAACCAATCTTGTGCATCCAATAGGTGTGTTTGTTTCTTTGGATGATCAATTAGGTCATTTTCGCCCTCCGTAGGCCTATTCTTGTCCAATTAGGGTTTTTAATCAATCTTGTGCATCCGATAAGTTTGTTTGTGTCATTGAATTAATATTTAGGTCATTTTCGTCCTCCCTAGGCATATTCTTGTCCAATTAGGGTTTTTAACCAATCTTGTGCATCCAATAGGTGTGTTTGTGTCATTGGATGATCAATTAGGTCATTTTCGTCCTCCCTAGGCTTATTCTTGTCCAATTAGGGTTTTTAACCAATCTTGTGCATCCAATAAGTTCATTTGTGTCATTGGATTAACATTTAGGTCATATCCGTCCTTCCTAGGCATATTCTTGTCCAATTAGGGTTTTTAACCAATCTTGTGCATCCAATAGGTGTGTTTGTGTCATTGGATGATCAATTAGGTCATTTTCGTCCTCCCTAGGCTTATTCTTGTCCATTTAGGGTTTTTAACCAATCTTGTGCATCCAATAGGTGTGTTTGTGTCATTGGATGATCAATTAGGTCATTTTCGTCCTCCCTAGGCTTATTCTTGTCCAATTAGGGTTTTTAACCAATCTTGTGCATCCAATAAGTTCGGTTGTGTCATTGGATTAACATTTAGGTCATTTTCGTCCTCCCTAGGCATATTCTTGTCCAATTAGGGTTTTTAACCAATCTTGTGCATCCAATAGGTGTGTTTGTGTCATTGGATGATCAATTAGGTCATTTTCGTCATCCCTAGGCTTATTCTTGTCCAATTAGGGTTTTTAACCAATGTTGTGCATCCAATAAGTTCGTTTGTGTCATTGAATTAACATTTAGGTCATTTTCGTCCTCCCTAGGCATATTCTAGTCTAATTAGGGTTTTTAACCAATCTTGTGCATCCAATAGGTGTGGTTGTGGCAATGGATGATCAATTAGGTCATTTTCGTCCTCCCTAGGCTTTTTCTTGTCCAATTAGGGTTTTTAACCAATCTTGTGCATCCAATAGGTGTGTTTGTGTCATTGGATGATCAATTAGGTCATTTTCGTCCTCCCTAGGCTTATTCTTGTCCAATTAGGGTTTTTAACCAATCTTGTGCATCCAATAACTTTGTTTGTGTCATTGAATTAATATTAATGTCATTTTCGTCCTCCCTAGGCATATTCTTGTCCAATTAGAGTTTTTAACCAATCTTGTGCATCCAATAAGTTGAGTTGTGTCATTGGATTAACATTTAGGTCATTTTCGTCCTCCCTAGGCATATTCTTGTCCAATTAGGGTTTTTAACCAATCTTGTGCATCCAATAGGTGTGTTTGTGTCATTGGATGATCAATTAGGTCATTTTCGTCCTCCCTAGGCTTATTCTTGTCCAATTAGGGTTTTTAACCAATCTTGTGCATCCAATAGGTGTGTTTGTGTCATTGGATGATCAATTAGGTCATTTTCGTCCTCCCTAGGCTTATTCTTGTCCAATTAGGGTTTTTAACCATTCTTGTGCATCCAATAGGTGTGTTTGTGTCATTGGATGATCAATTAGGTCATTGTTGTCCTCCCTAGGCTTATTCTTGTCCAATTAGGGTTTTTAACCAATCTTGTGCATCCAATAGGTGTGTTTGTGTCATTGGATGATCAATTAGGTCATTTTCGTCCTCCCTAGGCTTATTCTTGTCCAATTAGGGTTTTTAACCAATCTTGTGCATCCAATAAGTTCATTTGTGTCATTGGATTAACATTTGTGTCATTGGGTTTTTAACCAATCTTGTGCATCCAATAACTTTGTTTGTGTCATTGAATTAATATTTTGGTCATTTTCGTCCTCCCTAGGCTTATTCTTGTCCAATTAGGGTTTTTACCCAATCTTGTGCATCCAACAAGTTTGTTTATGTCATTGAATTAATATTTAGGTCATTTTCGTCCTCCCTAGGCATATTCTTGTCCAATTAGGGTTTTTAACCAATCTTGTGCATCCAATAGGTGTGTTTGTGTCATTGGATGATCAATTAGGTCATTTTTGTCCTCCCTAGGCTTATTCTTGTCCAATTATGGTTTTTAACCAATCTTGTGCATCCAATAGGTGTGTTTGTGTCATTGGATGATCATTTAGGTCATTTTCGTCCTCCCTAGGCTTATTCTTGTCCAATTAGGGTTTTTAACCAATCTTGTGCATCCAATAGGTGTGTTTGTGTCATTGGATGATCAATTAGCTCATTTACGTCCTCCCTAGGCTTATTCTTGTCCAATTAGGGTTTTTAACCAATCTTGTGCATCCAATAACTTTGTTTGTTTCATTGAATTAATGTTTAGGTCATTTTCGTCCTCCCTAGGAATATTCTTGTCCAATTAGGGTTTTTAACCAATCTTGTGCATCCAATAGGTGTGTTTGTGTCATTGGATGATCAATTAGGTCATTTTCGTCCTCCCTAGGCTTATTGTTGTCCAATTAGGGTTTTTAACCAATCTAGAGCATCCAATAGGTGTGTTTGTGTCATTGGATGATCAATTAGGTCATTTTCGTCCTCCCTAGGCATATTCTTGTCCAATTAGGGTTTTTAACCAATCTTGTGCATCCAATAGGTGTGTTTGTGTCATTGGATGATCAATTAGGTCATTTTCGTCCTCCCTAGGCTTATTCTTGTCCAATTAGGGTTTTTAACCAATCTTGTACATCTAATAAGTTCATTTGTGTCATTGGATTAACATTTAGGTCATTTTCGTCCTCCTTAGGCATATTCTTGTCCAATTAGGGTTTTTAACCCATCTTGTGCATCCAATAGGTGTATTTGTGTCATTGGATGATCAATTAGGTCATTTTCGTCCTCCCTAGGCATTTTTTGGTCCAATTAGGGTTTTTAACCAATCTTGTGCATCCAATAGGTGTGTTTGTGTCATTGGATGATCAATTAGGTCATTTTCGTCCTCCCTAGGCATATTCTTGTCCAATTAGGGTTTTTAACCAATCTTGTGCATCCAATAGGTGTGTTTGTGTCATTGGATGATCAATTAGGTCATTTTCGTCCTCCCTAGGCTTATTCTTGTCCAATTAGGGTTTTTAACCAATCTTGTGCATCCAATAGGTGTGTTTGTGTCATTGGATGATTAATTAGGTCGTTTTCGTCGTCCCTAGGCTTATTCTTGTCCAATTAGGGTTTTTAACCAATCTTGTGCATCCAATAGGTGTGTTTGTGTCATTGGATGATCAATTAGTTCATTTTCGTCCTACCTAGACTTATTCTTGTCAAATTAGGGTTTTTAATCAATCTTGTGCATCCAATAACTTTGTTTGTGTCATTGAATTAATATTTAGGTCATTTTCGTCCTCCCTAGGCATATTCTTGTCCAATTAGGGTTTTTAACCAATCTTGTGCATCCAATAGGTGTGTTTGTGTCATTGGATGATCAATTAGGTCATTTTCGTCCTACCTAGACTTATTCTTGTCAAATTAGGGTTTTTAATCAATCTTGTGCATCCAATAACTTTGTTTGTGTCATTGAATTAATATTTAGGTCATTTTCGTCCTCCCTAGGCATATTCTTGTCCAATTAGGGTTTTTAACCAATCTTGTGCATCCAATAGGTGTGTTTGTGTCATTGGATGATCAATTAGGTCATTTTCGTCCTACCAAGACTTATTGTTGTCAAATTAGGGTTTTTAATCAATCTTGTGCATCCAATAACTTTGTTTGTGTCATTGAATTAATATTTAGGTCATTTTCGTCCTCCCTAGGCATATTCTTGTCCAATTAGGGTTTTTAACCAATCTTGTGCATCCAATAGGTGTGTTTGTGTCATTGGATGATCAATTAGGTCATTTTCGTCCTCCCTAGGCATATTCTTGTCCAATTAGGGTTTTTAACCAATCTTGTGCATCCAATAGGTGTGTTTGTGTCATTGGATGATCAATTAGGTCATTTTCGTCCTCCCTATGCATATTCTTGTCCAATTAGGGTTTTTAACCAATCTTGTGCATCCAATAGGTGTGTTTGAGTCATTGGATGATCAATTAGGTCATTTTCGTCCTCCCTAGGCTTATTCTTGTCAAATTAAGGTTTTTAACCAATCTTGTGCCTCCAATAAGTTGAGTTGTGTCATTGGATTAACAATTAGGTCATTTTCGTCCTCCCTAGGCTTATTCTTGTCCAATTAGGGTTTTTAACCGATCTTGTGCATCCAATAAGTTCATTTGTGTCATTGGATTAACATTTAGGTCATTTTCGTCCTCCCTAGGCTTATTCTTGTCCAATTAGGGTTTTTAACCAATCTTGTGCATCCAATAGGTGTGTTTGTGTCTTTGGATGATCAATTAGGTCATTTTCGCCCTCCGTAGGCCTATTCTTGTCCAATTAGGGTTTTTAACCAATCTTGTCCATCCGATAAGTTTGTTTGTGTCATTGAATTAATATTTAGGTCATTTTCGTCCTCCCTAGGCATATTCTTGTCCAATTAGGGTTTTTAACCAATCTTGTGCATCCAATAGGTGTGTTTGTGTCATTGGATGATCAATTAGGTCATTTTCGTCCTCCCTAGGCATATTCTTGTCCAATTAGGGTTTTTAACCAATCTTGTGCATCCAATAGGTGTGTTTGTGTCATTGGATGATCAATTAGGTCATTTACGTCCTCCCTAGGCCTATTCTTGTCAAATTAGGGTTTTTAACCAATCTTGTGCATCCAATAACTTTGTTTGTGTAATTGAATTAATATTTAGGTCATTTTCGTCCTCCCTAGGCATATTCTTGTCCAATTAGGGTTTTTAACCAATCTTGTGCATCCAATAGGTGTGTTTGTGTCATTGGATGATCAATTAGGTCATTTTCGTCCTCCCTAGGCATATTCTTGTCCAATTAGGGTTTTTAACCAATCTTGTGCATCCAATAGGTGTGTTTGTGTCATTGGATGATCAATTAGGTCATTTTCGTTCTCCCTAGGAATATTCTTGTCCAATTAGGGTTTTTAACCAATCTTGTGCATCCAATAGGTGTGTTTGTGTCATTGGATGATCAATTAGGTCATTTTCGTCCTCCCTAGGCTTATTCTTGTCCAATTAGGGTTTTTAACCAATCTTGTGCATCCAATAGGTGTGTTTGTGTCATTGGATGATCAATTAGGTCATTTTCGTCCTCCCTAGGCTTATTCTTGTCCAATTAGGGTTTTTAACCAATCTTGTGCATCCAATAAGTTCATTTGTGTCATTGGATGATCAATTAGGTCATTTTCGTCCTTCCTAGGCATATTCTTGATCAACTAGGGTTTTAAACCAATCTTGTGCATCCAATAGGTGTGTTTGTGTCATTGGATGATCAATTAGGTCATTTTCGTCCTCCCTAGGCTTATTCTTGTCCAATTAGGGTTTTTAACCAATCTTGTGCATCCAATAGGTGTGTTTGTGTCATTGGATGATCAATTAGGTCATTTTCGTCCTCCCTAGGCTTATTCTTGTCCAATTAGGGTTTTTAACCAATCTTGTGCATCCAATAGGTGTGTTTGTGTCATTGGATGATCAATTAGGTCATTTTCGTCCTCCCTAGGCTTATTCTTGTCCAATTAGGGTTTTTAACCAATCTTTATCATCCAATAAGTTCATTTGTGTCATTGGATTAACATTATGTCATTTTCGTCCTCCCTAGGCATATTCTTGTCCAATTAGGGTTTTTAACCAATCTTGTGCATCCAATAGGTGTGTTTGTGTCATTGGATGATCAATTAGGTCATTTTCGTCCTCCCTAGGCTTATTCTTGTCCAATTAGGGTTTTTAACCAATCTTGTGCATCCAATAAGTTGAGTTGTGTCATTGGATTAATATTTAGGTCATTTTCGTTCTCCCTACGCTTATTCTTGTCCAATTAGGGTTTTTAGCCAATCTTGTGCATCCAATAGGTGTGTTTGTGTCATTGCATGATCAATTAGGTCATTTTCGTCCTCCCTAGGCTTATTCTTGTCCAATTAGGGTTTTTAACTAATCTTGTGCAATCAATAAGTTCATTTGTGTCATTGGATGATCAATTAGGTCATTTTCGTCCTCCCTAGGCATATTCTTGTCCAATTAGGGTTTTTAACCAATCTTGTGCATCCAATAGGTGTGTTTGTGTCATTGGATGATCAATTAGGTCATTTTCGTCCTCCCTAGGCATATTCTTGTCCAATTAGGGTTTTTAACCGATCTTGTGCATCCAAAAGGTGTGTTTGTGTCATTGGATGATCAATTAGGTCATTTTCGTCCTCCATAGGCATATTCTTGTCCAATTAGGGTTTTTAACCAATCTTGTGCATCCAATAGGTGTGTTTGTGTCATTGGATGACTAATTAGGTCATTTTCGTCCTCCCTAGGCTTATTCTTGTCCAATTAGGGTTTTTAACCAATCTTGTGCATCCAATAGGTGTGTTTGTGTCATTGGATGATCAATTAGGTCATTTTCGTCCTCCCTAGGCTTATTCTTGTCCAATTAGGGTTTTTAACCAATCTTGTGCATCCGATAAGTTTGTTTGTGTCATTGAATTAATATTTAGGTCATTTTCGTCCTCCCTAGGCATATTCTTGTCCAATTTGGGTTTTTAAGCAATCTTGGGCATCCAATAGGTGTGTTTGTGTCATTGGATGATCAATTAGGTCATTTTCGTCCTCCCTAGGCATATTCTTGTCCAATTAGGGTTTTTAACCAATCTTGTGCATCCAATAGGTGTGTTTGTGTCATTGGATGATCAATTAGGTCATTTTCGTCCTCCCTAGGCTTATTCTTGTCCAATTAGGGTTTTTAACCAATCTTGTGCATCCGATAAGTTTGTTAGGGTCATTGAATTAATATTTAGGTCATTTTCGTCCTCCCTAGGCATATTCTTGTCCAATTAGGGTTTTTAACCAATCTTGTGCATCCAATAGGTGTGTTTGTGTCATTGGATGATCAATTAGGTCATTTTCGTCCTCCCTAGGCTTATTCTTGTCCAATTAGGGTTTTTAACCAATCTTGTGCATCCAATAGGTGTGTTTGGGTCATTGGATGATATATTCGGTCATTTTCTTCCTCCCTATGCTTGTTCTTGTCCAATTAGGGTTTTTAACCAATCTTGTGCATCCAATAGGTGTGTTTGTGTCATTGGATGATCAATTAGGTCATTTTCGTCCTCCCTAGGCTTATTATTGTCCAATTAGGGTTTTTAACCAATCTTGTGGATCCAATAACTTTGTTTGTGTCATTGAATTAATATTTTGGTCATTTTCATACTCCCTAGGCATATTCTTGTCCAATTAGGGTTTTTAACCAATCTTGTGCATCCAATAGGTGTGTTTGTGTCATTGGATGATCAATTAGGTCATTTTCGTCCTCCCTAGGCTTATTCTTGTCCAATTAGGGTTTTTAACCAATCTTGTGCATCCAATAGGTGTGTTTGTGTCATTGAATTAATAATTAGGTCATTTTCGTCCTCCCTAGGCTTATTCTTGTCCAATTAGGGTTTTTAACCAATCTTGTGCATCCAATAGGTGTGTTTGTGTCATTGGATGATCAATTAGGTCATTTTCGTCCTCCCTAGGCATATTCTTGTCCAGTTAGGGTTTTTAACCAATCTTGTGCATCCAATAGGTGTGTTTGTGTCATTGGATGATCAATTAGGTCATTTTCGTCCTCCCTAGGCTTATTCTCGTCCAATTAGGGTTTTTAACCAATCTTATGCATCCAATAAGTTAATTTGTGTCATTGGATTAACATTTAGGTCATTTTCGTCCTCCCTAGGCATATTCTTGTCCAATTAGGGTTTTTAACCAATCTTGTGCATCCAATAGGTGTGTTTGTGTCATTGGATGATCAATTAGGTCATTTTCGTCCTCCCTATGCTTATTCTTGTCCAATTAGGGTTTTTAACCAATCTTGTGCATCCAATAAGTTTGTTTGTTTCATTGAACTAATATTTAGGTCATTTTCGTCCTCCCTAGGCATATTCTTGTCCTATTAGGGTTTTTAACCAATCTTGTGCATCCAATAGGTGTGTTTGTGTCATTGGATGATCAATTAGGTCATTTTCGTCCTCCCTAGGCTTATTCTTGTCCAATTAGGGTTTTTAACCAATCTTGTGCATCCAATAAGTTAATTTGTGTCATTGGATTAACATTTAGGTCATTTTCGTCCTCCCTAGGCATATTCTTGTCCAATTAGGGTTTTTAACCAATCTTGTGCATCCAATAGGTGTGTTTGTGTCATTGGAAGATCAATTAGGTCATTTCCGTCCTCCCTATGCTTATTCTTGTCCAATTAGGGTTTTTAACCAATCTTGTGCATCCAATAAGTTTGTTTGTTTCATTGAACTAATATTTAGGTCATTTTCGTCCTCCCTAGGCATATTCTTGTCCAATTAGGGTTTTTAACCAATTTTGTGCATCCAATAGGTGTGTTTGTGTCATTGGATGATCAATTAGGTCATTTTCGTCCTCCCTAGGCTTATTATTGTCCAATTAGGGTTTTTAACCAATCTTGTGCATCCAATAAGTTCATTTGTGTCATTGGATTAACATTTATGTCATTTTCGTCCTCCCTAGGCATATTCTTGTCCAATTAGGGTTTTTAACCAATCTTGTGCATCCAATAGGTGGGTTTGTTTCATTGGATGATCAATTAAGTTATTTTCATCCTCCCTAGGCTTATTCTTGTCCAATTAGGGTTTTTAACCAATCTTGTGCATCCAATAGGTGTGTTTGTGTCATTGGATGATCAATTAGGTCATTTTCGTCCTCCCTAGGCTTATTCTTGTCCAATTAGGGTTTTTAACCAATCTTGTGCATCCAATAGGTGTGTTTGTGTCATTGGATGATCAATTAGGTCATTTTCGTCCACCCTAGGCATATTGTTGTCCAACTAGGGTTTTTAACCAATCTTGTGCATCCAATAGGTGTGTTTGTGTCATTGGATGATCAATTAGGTCATTTTCTTCCTCCCTAGGCTTATTCTTGTCCAATTAGGGTTTTTAACCAATCTTGTGCATCCAATAGATGTGTTTGTGTCATTGGATGATCAATTAGGTCATTTTCGTCCTCCCTAGGCTTATTCTTGTCCAATTAGGGTTTTTAACCAATCTTGTGCATCCAATAACTTTGTTTGTGTCATTGAATTAATATTTAGGTCATTTTCGTCCTCCCTAGGCATATTCTTGTCCAATTAGGGTTTTTAACCAATCTTGTGCATCCAATAGGTGTGTTTGTGTCATTGGATGATCAATTAGGTCATTTTCGTTCCCCCTAGGCTTATTCTTGTCCAATTAGGGTTTTTCACCAATCTTGTGCATCCAATAACTTTGTTTGTGTCATTGAATTAATATTTAGGTCATTTTCGTCCTCCCTAGGCATATTCTTGTCCAATTAGGGTTTTTAACCAATCTTGTGCATCCAATAGGTGTGTTTGTGTCATTGGATGATCAATTAGGTCATTTTCGTCCTCCCTAGGCTTATTCTTGTCCAATTAGGGTTTTTAACCAATCTTGTGCATCCAATAACTTTGTTTGTGTCATTGAATTAATATTTAGGTCATTTTCGTCCTCCCTAGGCATATTCTTGTCCAATTAGGGTTTTTAACCAATCTTGTGCATCCAATAACTTTGTTTGTGTCATTGAATTAATATTTAGGTCATTTTCGTCCTCCCTAGGCATATTCTTGTCCAATTAGGATTTTTTAACCAATCATTGTGCATCCAATAGGTGTGTTTGTGTCATTGGATGATCAATTAGGTCATTTTCGCCCTCCCTAGGCTTATTCTTGTCCAATTAGGGTTTTTAACCAATCTTGTGCATCCAATAAGTTCATTTGTGTCATTGGAATAACATTTAGGTCATTTTCGTCTTCCCTAGGCATATTCTTGTCCAATTAGGGTTTTTAACCAATCTTATGCTTCCAATAGGTGTGTTTGTGTCATTGGATGATCAATTAGGTAATTTTCGACCTCCCTAGGCTTATTCTTGTCCAATTAGGGTTTTTAACCAATCTTGTGCATCCAATAACTTTGTTTGTGTCATTGAATTAATATTTAGGTCATTTTCGTCCTCCCTAGGCATATTCTTGTCCAATTAGGGTTTTTAACCAATCTTGTGCATCCAATAAGTTTGTTTGTGTCATTG
>JBBPBR010001823.1:0-16023 GCA_037974775.1 Cicer pinnatifidum | reverse complement strand
ATAAGTTTGTTTGTTTCATTGAACTAATATTTAGGTCATTTTCGTCCTCCCTAGGCATATTCTTGTCCAATTAGGGTTTTTAACCAATTTTGTGCATCCAATAGGTGTGTTTGTGTCATTGGATGATCAATTAGGTCATTGTCGTCCTCCCTAGGCATATTCTTGTCCAATTAGGGTTTTTAACCAATTTTGTTCATCCAATAAGTTTGTTTATGTCATTGAATTAATATTTAGGTCATTTTCGTCCTCCTTAGGCATATTCTTATCCAATTAGGGTTTTTAACCAATCTTGTGCATCCAATAGGTGTGTTTGTGTCATTGGATGATCAATTAGGTCATTTTCGTCCTCCCTAGGCTTATTCTTGTCCAATTAGGGTTTTTAACCAATCTTGTGCATCCAATAGGTGTGTTTGTGTCATTGGATGATCAATTAGGTCATTTTCGTCCTCCCTAGGCTTATTCTTGTCCAATTAGGGTTTTTAACCAATCTTGTGCATCCAATAAGTTCATTTGTGTCATTGGATGATCAATTAGGTCATTTTCGTCCTCCCTAGGCATATTCTTGTCCATCTAGGGTTTTAAGCCAATCTTGTGCATCCAATAGGTGTGTTTGTGTCATTGGATGATCAATTAGGTCATTTTTGTCCTCCCTAGGCTTATTCTTGTCCAATTAGGGTTTTTAACCAATCTTGTGCATCCAATAGGTGTGTTTGTGTCATTGGATGATCAATTAGGTCATTTTCGTCCTCCCTAGGCTTATTCTTGTCCAATTAGGGTTTTTAACCAATCTTGTGCATCCAATAGGTGTGTTTGTGTCATTGGATGATCAATTAGGTCATTTTCGTCCTCCCTAGGCTTATTCTTGTCCAATTAGGGTTTTTAACCAAGCTTGTGCATCCAATAGGTGTGTTTGTGTCCTTGGATGATCAATTAGGTCATTTTCGTCCTCCCTAGGCTTATTCTTGTCCAATTAGGGTTTTTAACCAATCTTGTGCATCCAATAGGTGTGTTTGTGTCATTGGATGATCAATTAGGTCATTTTCGTCCTCCCTAGGCATATTCTTGTCCAATTAGGGTTTTTAACCAATCTTGTGCATCCAATAGGTGTGTTTGTCTCATTGGATGATCAATTAGGTTATTTTCATCCTCCCTAGGCATATTCTTGTCCAATTAGGGTTTTTAACCAATCTTGTGCATCCAATAGGTGTGTTTGTGTCATTGGATGACCAATTAAGTCATTTTCGTCCTCAATAGGCATATTCTTGTCCAATTAGGGTTTTTAACCAATCTTGTGCATCCAATAGGTGTGTCTGTGGCAATGGATGACCAATTAGGTCATTTTCGTCCTCCCTAGGCTTATTCTTGTCCAATTAGGGTTTTTAACCAATCTTGTGCATCCAATAGGTGTGTTTGTGTCATTGGATGATCAATTAGGTCATTTTCGTCCTCCCTAGGCTTATTCTTGTCCAATTAGGGTTTTTAACCAATCTTGTGCATCCAATAGGTGTGTTTGTGTCATTGGATGATCAATTAGGTCATTTTCGTCCTCCCTAGGCTTATTCTTGTCCAATTAGGGTTTTTAACAGATCTTGAGCATCCAATAAGTTTGTTTGTTTCATTGAATTAATATTTAGGTCATTTTCGTCCTCCCGAGGCATATTCTTGTCCAATTTGGGTTTTTAACCAATCTTGTGCATCCAATAGGTGTGTTTGTGTCATTGGATGATCAATTACGTCATTTTCGTCCTCCCTAGGCTTATTCTTGTCCAATTAGGGTTTTTAACCAATCTTGTGCATCCAATAAGTTGAGTTGTGTCATTGGATTAACATTTAGGTCATTTTCGTACTCCCTAGGCTTATTCTTGTCCAATTAGGGTTTTTAACCAATCTTGTGCATCCAATACGTGTGTTTGTGTCATTGGATGATCAATTAGGTCATTTTCGTCCTCCCTAGGCTTATTCTTGCCCAATTAGGGTTTTTAACCAATCTTGTGCATCCAATAAGTTGAGTTGTGTCATTGGATTAACATTTAAGTCATTTTCGTCCTCCCTAGGATTATTCTTGTCCAATTAGGGTTTTTAACCAATCTTGTGCATCCAATAAGTTCATTTGTGTCATTGGATTAACATTTAGGTCATTTTCGTCCTCCCTAGGCATATTCTTGTCCAATTAGAGTTTTAGACCAATCTTGTGCATCCAATAGGTGTGTTTGTGTCATTCGATGATCAATTAGGTTATTTTCGTCCTCCCTAGGCTTATTCTTGTCCAATTAGGGTTTTTAACTAATCTTGTGCATCCAATAAGTTCATTTGTGTCATTGGATGATCAATTAGGTCATTTTCGTCCTCCGTAGGCTTATTCTTGTCCAATTAGGGTTTTTAACCAATCTTGTGCATCCTATAAGTTTGTTTGTGTCATTGAATTAATATTTAGGTGATTTTCGTCCTCCCTAGGCATATTCTTGTCCAATTAGGGTTTTTAACCAATCTTGTGCCTCCAATAAGTTGAGTTGTGTCATTTGATTAACATTTAGGTCATTTTCGTCCTCCCTAGGCTTATTCTTGTCCATCTAGGGTTTTTAACCAATCTTGTGCATCCAATAAATTCATTTGTGTCATTGGATTAACATTTAGGTCATTTTCGTCCTCCATAGGCATATTCTTGTCCAATTAGAGTTTTAGACCAATCTTGTGCATCCAATAGGTGTGTTTGTGTCATTGGATGATCAATTAGGTTATTTTCGTCCTCCCTAGGCTTATTCTTGTTCAATTAGGGTTTTTAACCAATCTTGTGTATCTAATAGGTGTGTTTGTGTCATTGGATGATCAATTAGGTCATTTTCGTCCTCCCTAGGCTTATTCTTATTCTTGTCCAATTAGGGTTTTTAACCAATCTTGTGCATCCAATAGGTGTGTTTGTGTCATTGGATGATCAATTAGGTCATTTTCGTCCTCCCTAGGCATATTCTTGTCCAATTAGGGTTTTTAACCAATCTTGTGCATCCAATAGGTGTGTTTGTGTCATTGGATGATCAATTAGGTCATTTTCGTCCTCCCTAGGCTTATTCTTGTCCAATTAGGGTTTTTAACCAATCTTGTGCATCCAATAAGTTGAGTTGTGTCATTGGCTTAACATTTAGGTCATTTTCATTCTCCCTAGGCTTATTCTTGTCCAATTAGGTTTTTAACCAATCTTGTGCATCCAATAAGTTCATTTGTGTCATTGGATGATCAATTAGGTCATTTTCGTCCTCCCTAGACATATTCTTGTCCAGGTAGGGTTTTTAACCAATCTTGTGCATCCAATAGGTGTGTTTGTGTCATTGGATGATCAATTAGGTCATTTTCGTCCTCCCTAGGCATATTCTTGTCCAATTAGGGTTTTTAACCAATCTTGTGCATCCAATAGGTGTGTTTGTGTCATTGGATGATCAATTAGGTCATTTTCGTCCTCCTTAGGCATATTCTTGTCCAATTAGGGTTTTTAACGAATCTTGTGCATCCAATAGGTGTGTTTGTGTCATTGGATGATCAATTAGGTTATTTTCGTCCTCCCTAGGCTTATTCTTGTCCAATTAGGGTTTTTAACCAATCTTGTGCATCCAATAGGTGTGTTTGTGTCATTGGATGATCAATTAGGTCATTTTCGTCCTCCCTAGGCATATTCTTGTCCAATTAGGGTTTTTAACGAATCTTGTGCTTCCAATAGGTGTGTTTGTGTCATTGGATGATCAATTAGGTTATTTTCGTCCTCCCTAGGCTTATTCTTGTTTAATTAGGGTTTTTAACCAATCCTGTGCATCCAATAAGTTTTGTTGTGTCATTGGATTAACATTTAGGTCATTTTCGTCCTCCATAGGCTTATTCTTGTCCAATTAGGGTTTTTAACCAATCTTGTGCATCCGATAAGTTTGTTTGTGTCATTGGATGATCAATTAGGTCATTTTCGTCCTCCCTAGGCTTATTCTTGTCCAATTAGGGTTTTTAACCAATCTTGTGCATCCAATAGGTGTGTTTGTGTCATTGGATGATCAATTAAGTCATTTTCGTCCTCCCTAGGCTTATTCGTGTCCAATTTGGGTTTTTAACCAATCTTGTGCATCCAATAGGTGTGTTTGTGTCATTGGATGATCAATTAGGTCATTTTCGTCCTCCCTAGGCTTATTCTTGTCCAATTAGGGTTTTTAACCAATCTTGTGCATCCAATAGGTGTGTTTGTGTCATTGGATGATCAATTAGGTCATTTTCGTCCTCCCTAGGCTTATTCTTGTCCAATTAGGGTTTTTAACCAATCTTGTGCATCCAATAGGTGTGTTTGTGTCATTGGATGATCAATTAGGTCATTTTCATCCTCCCTAGGCTTATCCTTGTCCAATTAGGGTTTTTAACCAATGTTGTGCATCCAATAAGTTCGTTTGTGTCATTGAATTAACATTTAGGTCATTTTTGTCCTCCCTAGGTATATTCTTGTCCAATTAGGGTTTTTAACCAATCTTGTGCATCCAATAGGTGTGTTTGTGTCATTGGATGATCAATTAGGTCATTTTCGTCCTCCCTAGGCTTATTCTTGTCCAATTAGTGTTTTTAACCAATATTGTGCATCCAATAACTTTGTTTGTGTCATTGAATTAATATTTAGGTCATTTTCGTCCTCCCTAGGCATATTCTTGTCCAATTAGGGTTTTTAACCAATCTTGTGCATCCAATAGGTGTGTTTGTGTCATTGGATGATCAATTAGGTCATTTTCGTCCTCCCTAGGCTTATTCTTGTCCAATTAGGGTTTTTAACCAATCTTGTGCATCCAATAGGTGTGTTTGTGTCATTGGATGATCAATTAGGTCATTTTCGTCCTCCCTAGGCATATTCTTGTCCAATTAGGGTTTTTAACGAATCTTGTGCATCCAATAGGTGTGTTTTGTCATTGGATGATCAATTAGGTCATTTTCGTCCTCCCTAGGCATATTCTTGTCCAATTAGGGTTTTTAACGAATCTTGTGCATCCAATAGGTGTGTTTGTGTCATTGGATGATCAATTAGTTCATTTTCGTCCTCCCTAGGCTTATTCTTGTGCAATTAGGGTTTTTAACCAATCTTGTGCATCCAATAAGTTGAGTTGTGTCATTGGATTAACATTTAGGTCATTTTCGTCCTCCCTAGGCTTATTCTTGTCCAATTAGGGTTTTTAACCAATCTTGTGCATCCAATAGGTGTGTTTGTGTCATTGGATGATCAATTAGGTCATTTTCGTCCTCCCTAGGCTTATTCTTGTCCAATTAGGGTTTTTAACCAATCTTGTGCATCCAATAGGTGTGTTTGTGTCATTGGATTATCAATTAGGTCATTTTCGACCTCCCTATGCATATACTTGTCCAATTAGGGTTTTTAACCAATCTTTTGCATCCAATAGGTGTGTTTGTGTCATTGGATGATCAATTAGGTGATTTTTGTCCTCCCTAGGCATATTCTTGTCCACTTAGGGTTTTTAACCAATCTTGTGCATCCAATAATTGTGTTTGTGTCATTGGATGATCAATTAGGTCACTTTCGTCCTCCCTAGGCTTATTCTTGTCCAATTAGGGTTTTTAACCAATCTTGTGCATCCAATAGGTGTGTTTGTGTCATTGGATGATCAATTAGGTCATTTTCGTCCTCCCTAGGCATATTCTTGTCCAATTAGGGTTTTTAACCAATCTTGTGCATCCAATAATTGTGTTTGTGTCATTGGATGATCAATTAGGTCACTTTCGTCCTCCCTAGGCTTATTCTTGTCCAATTAGGGTTTTTAACCAATCTTGTGCATCCAATAGGTGTGTTTGTGTCATTGGATGATCAATTAGGTGCTTTTTTTCCTCCCTAGGCATATTCTTGTCCAATTAGGGTTTTTAACCAATCTTGTGCATCCAATAATTGTGTTTGTGTCATCGGATGATCAATTAGGTCACTTTCGTCCTCCCTAGGCTTATTCTTGTCCAATTAGGGTTTTTAACCAATCTTGTGCATCCAATAGGTGTGTTTGTGTCATTGGATGATCAATTAGGTCATTTTCGTCCTCCCTAGGCATATTCTTGTCCAATTAGGGTTTTTAACCAATCTTGTGCATCCAATAGGTGTGTTTGTGTCATTGGATGATCAATTAGGTCATTTACGTCCTCCCTAGGCATATTCTTGTCCAATTAGGGTTTTTAACCAATCTTGTGCATCCAATAGGTGTGTTTGTGTAATTGGATGATCAATTAGGTTATTTTCGTCCTCCCTAGGCTTATTCTTGTCCAATTAGGGTTTTTAACCAATCTTGTGCATCTAATAGGTGTGTTTGTGTCATTGGATGATCAATTAGGTCATTTTCGTCCTCCCTAGGCATATTCTTGTCCAATTAGGGTTTTTAACCAATCTTGTGCATCCAATAGGTGTGTTTGTGTCATTGGATGATCAATTAGGTCATTTTAGTCCTCTTTCGGCTTATTCTTGTCCAATTAGGGTTTTTAACCAATCTTGTGCATCTAATAGGTGTGTTTGTGTCATTGGATGATCAATTAGGTCATTTTCGTCCTCCCTAGGCATATTCTTGTCCAATTAGGGTTTTTAACCAATCTTGTGCATCCAATAGGTATGTTGTGTCATTGGGTGATCAATTACGTCATTTTCGTCCTCCATAGGCATATTCTTGTCCAATTAGGGTTTTTAACCAATCTTGTGCATCCAATAGGTGTGTTTGTGTCATTGGATGATCAATTAGGTCATTTTCGTCCTCCCTAGGCATATTCTTGTCCAATTAGGGTTTTTAACCAATCTTGTGCATCCAATAGGTGTGTTTGTGTCATTGGATGATCAATTAGGTCATTTTCGTCCTCCCTAGGCTTATTCTTGTCCAATTAGGGTTTTTAACCAATCTTGTGCATCCAATAGGTGTGTTTGTGTCATTGGATGATCAATTAGGTCATTTTCGTCCTCCCTAGGCTTATTCTTGTCCAATTACGGTTTTTAACCAATCTTGTGAATCCAATAAGTTTGTTTGTGTCATTGAATTAATATTCAGGTCATTTTCGTCCTCCCAAGGCATATTCTTGTCCAATTAGGGTTTTTAACCAATCTTGTGCATCCAATAGGTGTGTTTGTGTCATTGGATGATCAATTAGGTCATTTTCGTCCTCCCTAGGCTTATTCTTGTCCAATTAGGGTTTTTAACCAATCTTGTGCATCCAATAAGTTTGTTTGTGTCATTGAATTAATATTTAGGTCATTTTCGTCCTCCCAAGGCATATTCTTGTCCAATTAGGGTTTTTAACCAATCTTGTGCATCCAATAGTTGTGTTTGTGTCATTGGATGATCAATTAGGTCATTTTTGTCCTCCCTAGGCATATTCTTGTCCAACAAGGGTTTTTAACAAATCTGGTGCTTCCAATAGGTGTGTTTGTGTCATTGGATGATCAATTAGGTCATTATGGTCCTCCCTAGGCTTATTCTTGTCCAATTAGGGTTTTTAACCAATCTTGTGCATCCAATAGGTGTGTTTGTGTCATTGGATGATCAATTAGGTCATTTTCGTCCTCCCTAGGCTTATTCTTGTCCAATTAGGGTTTTTAACCAATCTTGTGCATCCAATAGGTGTGTTTGTGTCATTGGATGATCAATTAGGTCATTTTCGTCCTCCCTAGGCTTATTCTTGTCCAATTAGGGTTTTTAACCAATCTTGTGCATCCAATAGGTGTGTTTGTGTCATTGGATGATCAATTAGGTCATTTTCATCATCCCAAGGCTTATTCTTGTCCAATTAGGGTTTTTAACCAATCTTGTGCATCCAATAACTTTGTTTGTGTCATTGAATTAATATTTAGGTCATTTTCGTCCTCCTTAGGCATATTCTTGTCGAATTAGGGTTTTTAACCAATCTTGTGAATCCAATCGGTGTGTTTCTGTCATTGGATGATCAATTAGGTCATTTTCGTCCTCCCTAGGCTTATTCTTGTCCAATTAGGGTTTTTAACCAATCTTGTGCATCCAATAAGTTCATTTGTGTCATTGGATTAACATTTAGGTCATATCCGTCCTCCCTAGGCATATTCTTGACCAATTAGGGTTTTTAACCAATCTTGTGCATCCAATAGGTGTGTTTGTGTCATTGGATGATCAATTAGGTCATTTTCGTTCTCCCTAGGCTTATTCTTGTCCAATTAGGGTTTTTAACCAATCTTGTGCATCCAATAACTTTGTTTGTGTCATTCAGCTAATATTTAGGTCATTTTCGTCCTCCCTGGGCATATTCTTGTCCAATTAGGGTTTTTAACCAATCTTGTGCATCCAATAGGTGTGTTTGTGTCATTGGATGATCAATTAGGTCATTTTCGTCCTCCCTAGGCTTATTCTTGTCCAATTAGGGTTTTTAACCAATCTTGTGCATCCAATAAGTTGAGTTGTGTCATTGGATTAAGATTTAGGTCATTTTCGTTCTCCCTAGGCTTATTGTTGTCCAATTAGGGTTTTTAACCAATCTTTTGCATCCAATAAGTTCATTTGTGTTATTGGATTAACATTTAGGTCATATTCGTCCTCCCTAGGCATATTCTTGTCCAATTAGGGTTTTTAACCAATCTTGTGCATCCAATAGGTGTGTTTGTGTCATTGGATGATCAATTAGGTCATTTTCGTCCTCCCTAGGCATATTCTTGTCCAATTAGGGTTTTTAACCAATCTTGTGCATCCAATAGGTGTGTTTGTGTCATTGGATGATCAATTAGGTCATTTTCGTCCTCCCTAGGCTTTTTGTTGTCCAATTAGGGTTTTTAACCAATCTTGTGCATCCAATAAGGTTATTAGTGTCATTGGATGATCAATTAGGTCATTTTCGTCATCCCTAGGCATGTTCTTGTCCAACTAGGGTTTTTAACCAATCTTGTGCATCCAATAGGTGTGTTTGTGTCATTGGATGATCAATTAGGTCATTTTCGTCCTCCCTAGGCTTATTCTTGTCCAATTAGGGTTTTTAACCAATCTTGTGCATCCAATAAGTTGAGTTGTGTCATTGGATTAACATTTAGGTCATTTTCGTTCTCCGTACGCTTATTCTTGTCCAATTAGGGTTTTTAACCAATCTTGTGCATCCAATAGGTGTGTTTGTGTCATTGGATGATCAATTAGGTCATTTTCGTCCTCCCTAGGCTTATTCTTGTCCAATTAGGGTTTTTAACCAATCTTGTGCATCCAATAGTTGTTTTTGTGTCATTGGATGATCAATTAGGTCATTTTCGTCCTCCCTAGGCTTATTCTTGTCCAATTAGGGTTTTTAACCAATCTTGTGCATCCAATAGGTGTGTTTGTGTCATTGGATGATCAATTAGGTCATTTTCGTCCTCCCTAGGCTTATTCTTGTCCAATTAGGGTTTTTAACCAATCTTGTGCATCCAATAAATTTGTTTGTGTCATTGAATTAATATTTAGGTCATTTTCGTCCTCCCTAGGCGTATTCTTGTCCAATTAGGGTTTTTAACCAATCTTGTGCATCCAATAAGTTCATTTGTGTCATTGGATTAACATTTAGGTCATTTTCGTCCTCCCTAGGCATATTCTTGTCCAATTAGGGTTTTTAACCAATCTTGTGCTTCCAATAGGTGTGTTTGTTATATTGGATGATCAATTAGGTCATTTCCGTCCTCCCTAGGCTTATTCTTGTCCAATTAGGGTTTTTAACCAATCTGGTGCATCCAATAAGTTTGTTTATGTCATTGAATTAATATTTAGGTCATTTTCGTCCTCCCTAGGTATATTCTTGTCCAATTAGGGTTTTTATACAAATCTTGTGCATCCAATAGGTGTGTTTGTGTCATTGGATGATCAATTAGGTCATTTTCGTCCTCCCTAGGCATATTCTTGTCCGATTAGGGTTTTTAACCAATTTTGTGCATCCAATAAGTTTGTTTATGTCATTGAATTAATATTTAGGTCATTTTCGTCCTCCCTAGGCATATTCTTGTCCAATTAGGGTTTTTAACCAATCTTGTGCATCCAATAGGTGTGTTTGTGTCATTGGATGATCAATTAGGTCATTTTCGTCCTCCCTAGGCTTATTCTTGTCCAATTAGGGTTTTTAACCAATCTTGTGCATCCAATAAGTTCTTTTGTGTCATTGGATTAACATTTAGGTCATTTTCATCCTCCCTAGGCATATTCTTGTCCAATTAGGGTTTTTAACCAATCTTGTGCATCCAATAGGTGTGTTTGTGTCATTGGATGATCAATTAGGTCATTTTCTTCCTCCCTATGCTTATTCTTGTCCAATTAGGGTTTTTAACCAATCTTGTGTATCCAATAAGTTTGTTTGTTTCATTGAATTAATATTTAGGTCATTTTCGTCCTCCCTAGGCTTAATCTTGTCCAATAAGGGTTTTTAACCAATCTTGTGCATCCAATAAGTTCATTTGTGTCATTGCATGATCAATTAGGTCATTTTCGTCCTCCCTAGGCTTATTCATGTCCAATTAGGGTTTTTAACCAATCTTGTGCATCCAATAAGTTCATTTGTGTCATTGGATTAACATTTAGGTCATTTTCGTCCTCCCTAGGCTTATTCTTGTCCAATTAGGGTTTTTAACCAATCTTGTGCATCCAATAGGTGTGTTTGTGTCATTGGATGATCAATTAGGTCATTTTCGTCCTCCCTAGGCATATTCTTGTCCAATTAGGGTTTTTAACCAATCTTGTGTATCCAATAGGGGTGTTTGTGTCATTGGATGATCAATTAGGTCATTTTCGTCCTCCCTAGGCTTATTCTTGTCCAATTAGGGTTTTTAACCAATCTTGTGCATCCAATAGGTGTGTTTGTGTCATTGGATGATCAATTAGGTCATTTTCGTCCTCCCTAGGCTTATTCTTGTCCAATTAGGGTTTTTAACCAATCTTGTGCATCCAATAGGTGTGTTTGTGTCATTGGATGATCAATTAGTTCATTTTTGTCCTCCCTAGGCTTATTCTTGTCCAATTAGGGTTTCTAACCAATCTTGTGCATCCAATAGGTGTGTTTGTGTCATTGGATGATCAATTAGGTCATTTTCGTCCTCCCTAGGCTTATTCTTGTCCAATTAGGGTTTTTAACCAATCTTGTGCATCCAATAGGTGTGTTTGTGTCATTGGATGATCAATTAGGTCATTTTCGTCCTCCCTAGGCATATTCTTGTCCAAATTCGGGTTTTTAACCAATCTTGTGCATCCAATAGGTGTGTTTGGTTCATTGGATGATCAATTAGGTCATTTTCATCCTCCCTAGGCATATTCTTGTCCAATTAGGGTTTTTAACCAATCTTGTGCATCCAATAGGTGTGTTTGTGTCATTGGATGATCAATTAGGTCATTTTCGTCCTCCCTAGGCTTATTCTTGTCCAATTAGGGTTTTTAACCAATCTTGTGCATCCAATAGGTGTGTTTGTGTCATTGGATGATCAATTAGGTCATTTTCTTCCTCCCTAGGCTTATTCTTGTCCAATTAGGGTTTTTAACCAATCTTGTGCATCCAATAACTTTGTTTATGTCATTGGATGATCAATTAGGTCATTTTCGTCCTCCCTAGGCTTATTCTGGTCCAATTAGGGTTTTTAACCAATCTTGTGCATCCAAAAAGTTTCTTTATGTCATTGAATTAATATTTAGGTCATTTTCGTCCTCCCTTGGCATATTCTTGTCCAATTAGGGTTTTTAACCAATCTTGTGCATCCAATAGGTGTGTTTGTGTCATTGGATGATCAATTAGGTCATTTTCGTCCTCCCTAGGCTTATTCTTGTCCAATTAGGGTTTTTAACCAATCTTGTGCATCCAATAGGTGTGTTTGTGTCATTGGATGATCAATTAGGTCATTTTCGTCCTCCCTAGGCTTATTCTTGTCCAATTAGGGTTTTTAACCAATCTTGTGCATCCAATAGGTGTGTTTGTGTCATTGGATGATCAATTAGGTCATTTTCGTCCTTTCTATGCTTATTTTTGTCCAATTAGGGTTTTTAAGCAATCTTGTGCATCCAATAAGTTCATTTGTGTCATTGGATGATCAATTAGGTCATTTTCGTCCTCCCTAGGCATATTCTTGTCCAACTAGGGTTTCTAACCAATCTTGTGCTTCCAATAGATGTGTTTGTGTCATTGGATGATCAATTAGGTCATTTTCGTCCTCCCTAGGCTTATTCTTGTCCAATTAGGGTTTTTAACCAATCTTGTGCATCCAATAGGTGTGTTTGTGTCATTGGATGATCAATTAGGTCATTTTCGTCCTCCCTAGGCTTATTCTTGTCCAATTAGGGTTTTTAACCAATCTTGTGCATCCAATAGGTGTGTTTGTGTCATTGGATGATCAATTAGGTCATTTTCGTCCTCCCTAGGCTTATTCTTGTCCAATTAGGGTTTTTAACCAATCTTGTGCATCCAATAAGTTCATTTGTGTCATTGGATGATCAATTAGGTCATTTTCGTCCTTCCTAGGCATATTCTTGATCAACTAGGGTTTTAAACCAATCTTGTGCATCCAATAGGTGTGTTTGTGTCATTGGATGATCAATTAGGTCATTTTCGTCCTCCCTAGGCTTATTCTTGTCCAATTAGGGTTTTTAACCAATCTTGTGCATCCAATAGGTGTGTTTGTGTCATTGGATGATCAATTAGGTCATTTTCGTCCTCCCTAGGCTTATTCTTGTCCAATTAGGGTTTTTAACCAATCTTGTGCATCCAATAGGTGTGTTTGTGTCATTGGATGATCAATTAGGTCATTTTCGTCCTCCCTAGGCTTATTCTTGTCCAATTAGGGTTTTTAACCAATCTTGTGCATCCAATAGGTGTGTTTGTGTCATTGGATGATCAATTAGGTCATTTATCGTCCTCCCTAGGCTTATTCTTGTCCAATTAGGGTTTTTAACCAATCTTGTGCATCCAATAGGTTGAGTTGTGTCATTGGATTAACATTTAGGTCATTTTCGTCCTCCCTAGGCATATTCTTGTCCAATTAGGGTTTTTAACCAATCTTGTGCATCCAATAGGTGTGTTTGTGTCATTGGATGATCAATTAGGTCATTTTCGTCCTCCCTAGGCTTATTCTTGTCCAATTAGGGTTTTTAACCAATCTTGTGCATCCAATAGGTGTGTTTGTGTCATTGGATGATCAATTAGGTCATTTTCGTCCTCCCTAGGCTTATTCTTGTCCAATTAGGGTTTTTAACCATTCTTGTGCATCCAATAGGTGTGTTTGTGTCATTGGATGATCAATTAGGTCATTGTTGTCCTCCCTAGGCTTATTCTTGTCCAATTAGGGTTTTTAACCAATCTTGTGCATCCAATAGGTGTGTTTGTGTCATTGGATGATCAATTAGGTCATTTTCGTCCTCCCTAGGCTTATTCTTGTCCAATTAGGGTTTTTAACCAATCTTGTGCATCCAATAAGTTCATTTGTGTCATTGGATGATCAATTAGGTCATTTTCGTCCTCCCTAGGCTAATTCATGTCCAATTAGGGTTTGTAACCAATCTTGTGCATCCAATAAGTTCATTTGTGTCATTGGATTAACATTTAGGTCATTTTCGTCCTCCCTAGGCTTATTCTTGTCCAATTAGGGTTTTTAACCAATCTTGTGCATCCAATAGGTGTGTTTGTGTCATTGGATGATCTATTAGAACATTTTCGTCCTCCCTAGGCATATTCTTGTCCAATTACGGTTTTTAACCAATCTTGTGCATCCAATAGGTGTGTTTGTGTCATTAGCTGATCAATTAGGTCATTTTCGTCCTCCCTAGGCTTATTCTTGTCCAATTAGCGTTTTTAACCAATCTTGTGCATCCAATAGGTGTGTTTGTGTCATTGGATGATCAATTAGGTCATTTTCGTCCTCCCTAGGCTTATTCTTGTCCAATTAGGGTTTTTAACCAATCTTGTGCATCCAATAAGTTTGTTTGTGTCATTGAATTAATATTTAGGTCATTTTCGTCCTGCCTAGGCATATTCTTGTCCAATTAGGGTTTTTAACCAATCTTGTGCATCCAATAGGTGTGTTTGTGTCATTGGATGATCAATTAGGTCATTTTTGTCCTCCCTAGGCTTATTCTTGTCCAATTATGGTTTTTAACCAATCTTGTGCATCCAATAGGTGTGTTTGTGTCATTGGATGATGAATTAGGTCATTTTCGTCCTCCCTAGGCATGTTCTTGTCCAACAAGGGTTTTTTACCAATCTTGTGCATCTAATAGGTGTGTTTGTGTCATTGGATGCTCAATTAGGTCATTTTCGTCCTCCCTAGGCTTATTCTTGTCCAATTAGGGTTTTTAACCAATCTTGTGCATCCAATAGGTGTGTTTGTGTCATTGGATGATCAATTAGGTCATTTTCGTCCTCCCTAGGCTTATTCTTGTCCAATTAGGGTTTTTAACCAATCTTGTGCATCCAATAGGTGTGTTTGTGTCATTGGATGATGAATTAGGTCATTTTCGTCCTCCCTAGGCATATTCTTGTCCAATTAGGGTTTTTAACCTATGTTGTGCATCCAATAGGTGTGTTTGTGTCATTGGATGATCAATTAGGTCATTTTCGTCCTCCCTAGGCTTATTCTTGTCCAATTAGGGTTTTTAACCAATCTTGTGCATCCAATAGGTGTGTTTGTGTCATTGGATGATCAATTAGGTCATTTTCGTCCTCCCTAGGCATATTCTTGTCCAATTAGGGTTTTTAACCAATCTTGTGCATCCAATAGGTGTGTTTGTGTCATTGGATGATCAATTAGGTCATTTTCGTCCTCCCTAGGCATATTCTTTACCAATTAGGGTTTTTAACGAATCTTGTGCATCCAATAGGTGTGTTTGTGTCATTGGATGATCAATTAGGTCATTTTCGTCCTCCCTAGGCTTATTCTTGTCCAATTAGGGTTTTTAACCAATCTTGTGCATCCGATAAGTTTATTTGTGTCATTGAATTAATATTTAGGTCATTTTCGTCCTCCCTAGGCATATTCTTGTCCAATTCGGATTTTTAACCAATCTTGTGCATCTAATAGGTGTGTTTGTGTCATTGGATGATCAATTAGGTCATTTACGTCCTCCATAGGCTTATTCTTATCCAATTAGGGTTTTTAACCAATCTTGTGCATCCAATAACTTTATTTTTGTGTCATTGAATTAATATTTAGGTCATTTTCGTCCTCCCTAGGCATATTCTTGTCCAATTAGGGTTTTTAACCAATCTTGTGCATCCAATAGGTGTGTTTGTGTCATTGGATGATCAATTAGGTCATTTTTCGTCCTCCCTAGGCTTATTCTTGTCCACTTAGGATTTTTAACCAATCTTGTGCATCCAGTAGGTGTGTTTGTGTCATTGGATGATCAATAAGGTGATTTTCGTCCTCCCTAGGCATATTCTTGCCCAATTAGGGTTTTTAACCAATCTTGTGCATCCAATAGGTGTGTTTTTGTCATTGGATGATCAATTAGGTCATTTTCGTCCTCCCTAGGCATATTCTTGTCCAATTAGGGTTTTTAACGAATCTTGTGCATCCAATAGGTGTGTTTGTGTCATTGGATGATCAATTAGTTTATTTTCGTCCACCCTAGGCTTATTCTTGTCCAATTAGGGTTTTTAACCAATCTTGTGCATCGAATAAGTTGAGTTGTGTCATTGGATTAACATTTAGGTCATTTTCGTCCTCCCTAGGCTTATTCTTGTCCAATTAGTGTTTTTAACCAATCTTGTGCATCCAATAGGTGTGTTTGTGTCATTGGATGATCAATTAGGTCATTTTCGTCCTCCTTAGGCTTATTATTGCCCAATTAGGGTTTTTAACCAATCTTGTGCATCCAATAAGTTGAGTTGTGTCATTGGATTAACATTTAGGTCATTTTCATCCTCCCTAGGCTTATTCTTGTCCAATTAGGGTTTTTAACCAATCTTGTGCATCCAATAATTTCATTTGTGTCATTGGATTAACATTTAAGTCATTTTCGTCCTCTCTAGGCTTATTCTTGTCCAATTAGGGTTTTTAACCAATCTTGTGCATCCAATAGGTGTGTTTGT
>JBBPBR010001822.1:509-24391 GCA_037974775.1 Cicer pinnatifidum | reverse complement strand
TTGGTTAAAAACCCTAATTGGACAAGAATAAGCCTAGGGAGGACGAAAATGACCTAATTGATCATCCAATGACACAAACACACCTATTGGATGCACAAGATTGGTTAAAAACCCTAATTGGACAAGTATATGCCTAAGGAGGATGAAAATGACCTAATTGATTATCCAATGACACAAACACACCTATTGGATGCACAAGATTGGTTAAAAACCCTAATTGGACAAGAATAAGCCTAGGGAGGACGAAAATGACCTAATTGATCATCCAATGACACAAACACACCTATTGGATGCACAAGATTGGTTAAAAACCCTAATTGGACAAGAATAAGCCTAGGGAGGACAAAAATGACCTAAATGTTAATCCAATGACACAACTCAACTTATTGGATGTACAAGATTGGTTAAAAACCCTAATTGGACAAGAATAAGCCTAGGGAGGACGAAAATAACCTAATTGATCATCCAATGACACAAACACACCTATTGGATGCACAAGATTCGTTAAAAACCCTAATTGGACAAGAATATGCCTAGGGAGGACGAAAATAACCTAATTGATCATCCAATGACACAAACACACCTATTGGATGCACAAGATTGGTTATAAACCCTAATTGGACAAGAATATGCCTAAGGAGGACGAAAATGACCTAATTGATCATCCAATGACACAAACAGACCTATTGGATGCACAAGATTGGTCTAAAACCCTAATTGGACAAGAATAAGCCTAGGGAGGACGCAAATGACCTAAATGTTAATCCAATGACACAACTCAACTTATTGGATGCACAAGATTGGTTAAAAACCCTAATTGGACAAGAATAAGCCTAGGGAGGACGAAAATAACCTAATTGATCATCCAATGACACAAACACACCTATTGGATGCGCAAGATTGGTTAAAAACCCTAATTGGACAAGAATATGCCTAGGGAGGACAAAAATGACCTAAATGTTAATCCAATGACACAAATGAACTTATTAGATGTACAACATTGGTTAAAAACCCTAATTGGACAAGAATAAGCCTAGGGAGGACGAAAATGACCTAATTGATCATCCAATGACACAAACACACCTATTGGATGCACAAGATTGGTTAAAAACCCTAATTGGACAAGAATATGCCTAGGGAGGACGAAAATGACCTAAATATTAATTCAATGACACAAACAAAGTTATTGGATGCACAAGATTGGTTAAAAACCCTAATTGGACAAGAATATGTCTAAGGAGGACGAAAATGACCTAAATGTTAATCCAATGACACAAATGAACTTATGGGATGCACAACATTGGTTAAAAACCCTAATTGGACAAGAGTAAGCCTAGGAACGACGAAAATAACCTAATTGATCATCCAATGACACAAATACACCTATTGGATGCACAAGATTGGTTAAAAACCCTAATTGGACAAGAATATGCCTAGGGAGGACGAAAATGACCTAATTGATCATCCAATGACACAAATGAACTTATTGGATGCACAAGATTTGTTAAAAACCCTAATTGGACAAGAATAAGCCTAGGGAGGACGAAAATGACCTAATTGATCATCCAATGACACAAACACACCTATTGGATGCACAAGATTGGTTAAAAACCCTAATTGGACAAGAATATGCCTAGGGAGGACGAAAATGACCTAAATATTAATTCAATGACACAAGCAAAGTTATTGGATGCACAAGATTGGTTAAAAACCCTAATTGGACAAGAATAAGTCTAGGGAGGACGAAAATGACCTAATTGATCATCCAATGACACAAACACACCTATTGGATGCACAAGATTGGTTAAAAACCCTAATTGGACAAGAATAAGCCTAGTGAGGACGAAAATGACCTAATTGATCATCCAATGACACAAACACACCTATTGGAAGCACAAGATTGGTTAAAAACCCTAGTTGGACAAGAATATGTCTAGGGAGGACGAAAATGTCCTAATTGATCATCCAATGACACAAACACACCTATTGGATGCACAAGATTTGTTAAAAACCCTAATTGGACAAGAATATGCCTAGGGAGGACGAAAATGACCTAAATATTAATTCAATGACACAAACAAAGTTATTGGATGCACAAGATTGGTTAAAAACCCTAATTGGACAAGAATAAGTCTAGGGAGGACGAAAATGACCTAATTGATCATCCAATGACACAAACACACCTATTGGAAGCACAAGATTGGTTAAAAACCCTAGTTGGACAAGAATATGCCTAGGGAGGACGAAAAAGATCTAATTGATCATCCAATGACACAAATGAACTTATTGGATGCACAAGATTGGTAAAAAACCCTAATTGGACAAGAATAAGCCTAGGGAGGACGAAAATGACCTAATTGATCATCCAATGACACAAACACACCTATTGGATGCACAAGATTGGTTAAAAACCCTAATTGGACAAGAATATGCCTAGGGAGGACGAAAATGACCTAAATATTAATTCAATGACACAAACAAAGTTATTGGATGCACAAGATTGGTTAAAAACCCTAATTGGACAAGAATAAGTCTAGGGAGGACGAAAATGACCTAATTGATCATCCAATGACACAAACACACCTATTGGCTGCACAAGATTGGTTAAAAACCCTAATTGGACAAGAATATGCCTAGGGAGGACGAAAATGACCTAATTGATCATCCAATGACACAAACACACCTATTGGATGCACAAGATTGGTTAAAAACCCTAATTGGACAAGATAAAGCCTAGGGAGGACGAAAATGACCTAATTGATCATCCAATGACACAAACACACCTATTGGATGCACAAGATTGGTTAAAAACCCTAATTGGACAAGAATAAGCCTAGGGAGGACGAAAATGACCTAATTGATCATCCAATGACACAAATGAACTTATTGGATGCACAAGATTAGTTCAAAACCCTAATTGGACAAGAATAAGCCTAGGGAGGACGAAAATGACCTAATTGATCATCCAATGACACAAACACACCTATTGGATGCACAAGATTGGTTAAAAACCCTAATTGGACAAGAATAAGCCTAGGGAGGACGAAAATGACCTAATTGATCAATCAATGACACAAACACACCTATTGGATGCACAAGATTGGTTAAAAACCCTAATTGGACAAGAATAAGCCTAGGGAGGACGAAAATGACCTAATTGATCATCCAATGACACAAACACACCTATTGGATGCAAAAGATTGGTTAAAACCCCTAATTGGACTAGAATATGCCAGGGGAGGACGAAAATGACCTAATTAATCATCCAATGACACAAACACACCTATTGGATGCAAAAGATTGGTTAAAACCCCTAATTGGACAAGAATAAGCCTAGGGAGGATGAAAATAACCTAATTGATCCTCCAATGACACAAACACATCTATTGGATGCACAAGATTAGTTAAAAACCCTAATTGGACAAGAACATGCCTAGGGAGGACGAAAATGACCTAATTGATCATCCAATGACACAAACACACCTATTGGATGCAAAAGATTGGTTAAAACCCCTAATTGGACAAGAATAAGCCTAGGGAGGATGAAAATAACCTAATTGATCATCCAATGACACAAACACACCTATTGGATGCACAAGATTGGTTAAAAACGCTAATTGGACAAGAATATGCCTAGGGAGGACGAAAATGACCTAAATATTTATTCAATTACACAAAAAAAGTTATTGGATGCACAAGATTGGTTAAAAACCCTAATTGGACAAGAATAAGCCTAGGGAGGACGTAAATGACCTAATTGATCATCCAATGACACAAACACACCTATTGGATGCACAAGATTGGTTAAAAACCCTAATTGGACAAGAATATGCCTAGGGAAGACGAAAATGACCTAAATATTAATTCAATGACACAAACAAACTTATCGGATGCAATAGATTGGTTAAAAACCCTAATTGGACAAGAATAGGCCTACGGAGGGCGAAAATGACCTAATTGATCATCCAAAGACACAAACACACCTATTGGATGCACAAGATTGGTTAAAAACCCTAATTGGACAAGAATAAGCCTAGGGAGGACGAAAATGACCTAATTGATCATCCAATGACACAAACACACCTATTGGATGCACAAGATTGGTTAAAAACCCTAATTGGACAAGAATAAGCCTAGGGAGGACGAAAATGACCTAATTGATCATCCAATGACACAAACACACCTATTGGATGCACAAGATTGGTTAAAAACCCTAATTGGACAAGAATAAGCCTAGGGAGAACGAAAATGACCTATTTGATCATCCAATGACACAAACACACCTATTGGATGCACAAGATTGGTTAAAAACCCTAATTGGACAAGAATATGCCTAGGGAGGACGAAAATGACCTAAATTGATCATCCAATGACACAAACACACCTATTGGATGCACAAGATTGGTTAAAAACCCTAATTGGACAAGAATATGCCTTGGGAGGACGAAAATGACCTAAATGTTAATCCAATGACACAAATGAACTTATTGGATGCACAAGATTGGTTAAAAACCGTAATTGGACAAGAATAAGCCTAGGGAGGACGAAAATGACCTAATTGATCATCCAATGACACAAACACACCTATTGGATGCACAAGATTGGTTAAAAACCCTAATTGGACAAGAATATGCCTAGGGAGGACGAAAATGACCTAAATATTAATTCAACGACACAAACAAAGTTATTGAATGCACAAGATTGGTTAAAAACCCTAATTGGACAAGAATAAGCCTAGGGACGACGAAAATGACCTAATTGATCATCCAATGACACAAACACACCTATTGGATGCACAAGATTGGTTAAAAACCCTAATTGGACAAGAATAAGCATAGGGAGGACGAAAATAACCTAATTGATCATCCAATGACACAAACACACCTATTGGATGCACAAGATTCGTTAAAAACCCTAATTGGACAAGAATATGCCTAGGGAGGACGAAAATAACCTAATTGATCATCCAATGACACAAACACACCTATTGGATGCCCAAGATTCGTTAAAAACCCTAATTGGACAAGAATATGCCTAGGGAGGACGAAAATGACCTAATTGATCATCCAATGACACAAACACACCTATTGGATGCACAAGATTGGTTAAAAACCCTAATTGGACTAGAATAAGCCTAGGGAGGACGAAAATGACCTAATTGATCATCCAATGACACAAACACACCTATTGGATGCACAAGATTGGTTAAAACCCCAAATTGGACAAGAATAAGCCTAGGGAGGACAAAAATGACCTAAATGTTAATCCAATGACACAACTCAACTTATTGGATGCACAAGATTGGTTAAAAACCCTAATTGGACAAGAATAAGCCTAGGGAGGACGAAAATAACCTAATTGATCATCCAATGTCACAAACACACCTATTGGATGCACAAGATTCGTTAAAAACCCTAATTGGACAAGAATATGCCTAGGGAGGACGAAAATAACCTAATTGATCATCCAATGACACAAACACACCTAATGGATGCACAAGATTCGTTAAAAACCCTAATTGGAAAAGAATATGCCTAGGGTGGACGAAAATGACCTAATTGATCATCCAATGACACAAACACACCTATTGGATGCACAAGATTGGTTAAAAACCCTAATTGGACAAGAATAAGCCTAGGGAGGACGAAAATGACCTAATTGATCATCCAATGACACAAACACACCTATTGGATGCACAAGATTGGTTAAAAACTCTAATTGGACAAGAATAAGCCTGGGGAGGAAGAAAATGACCTAATTGATCATCCAATGACACAAACACGCCTATTGGATGCACAAGATTGGTTAAAAACCCTAACTGGACAAGAATATGCCTAGGGAGGACGAAAATGACCTAATTGATCATCCAATGACACAAACACACCTATTGGATGCACAAGATTGGTTAAAAACCCTAATTGGACAAGAATATGCCTAGGGAGGACGAATATGACCTAAATGTTAATCCAATAACACAAATGAACTTATTGGATGCACAAGATTGGTTAAAAACCCTAATTGGACAAGAATAAGCCTAGGGAGAACGAAAATTATCTAAATGTTAATCCAATGACACAACTCAACTTATTGGATGCACAAGATTGGTTAAAAACCCTAATTGGACAAGAATAAGCCTAGGGAGGACGAAAATGACCTAATTGATCATCCAATGACACAAACACACCTATTGGAGGCACAAGATTGGTTAAAAACCCTAGTTGGACAAAAATAAGCCTAGGGAGGACGAAAATGACCTAATTGATCATCCAATGACGCCAATTAACTTATTGGATGCACAAGATTGGTTAAAAACCCTAATTGGACAAGAATAAGCCTAGGGAGGACGAAAATGACCTAATTAATCATCCAATGACACAAACACACCTATTGGATGCACAAGATTGGTTAAAAACCCTAGTTGGACAAGAATATGCCTAGGGAGGACGAAAATGACCTAATTGATCATCCAATAACACAAATGAACTTATTGGATGCACAAGATTGGTTAAAAACCCTAATTGGACAAGAATAAGCCTAGGGAGGACGAAAATGACCTAATTGATCATCCAATGACACAAACACACCTATTGGATGCACAAGATTGGTTAAAAACCCTAATTGGACAAGAATATGCCTAGGGAGGACGAAAATGACCTAAATATTAATTCAATCACACAAACAAAGTTATTGGAAGCACAAGATTGGTTAAAAACCCTAATTGGACAAGAATAAGCCTAGGGAGGACGAAAATGACCTATTTGATCATCGAATGACACAAACACACCTATTGGATGCACAAGATTGGTTAAAAACCCTAATTGGACAAGAATTAGCCTAGGGAGGACGAAAATGACCTAATTGATCATCCAATGACACAAACAATGCTATTGGATTCACAAGATTGGTTTAAAACCCTAGTTGGACAAGAATATGCCTAGGGAGGACGAAAATGACCTAATTGATCATCCAATGACACAAATGAACTTATTGGATGCACAAGATTGGTTAAAAACCCTAATTGGACAAGAATAAGCGTAGGGAGGACGAAAATGACCTAATTGATCATCCAATGACACAAACACACCTATCGGATGCACAAGATTTGTTAAAAACCCTAATTGGACAAGAATAAGCCTAGGAAGGACGAAAATGACCTAATTGATCATCCAATGACACAAAAACACCTGTTGGATGCACAAGATTGGTTAAAAACCCTAATTGGACGATAATAAGCCTAGGGAGGACGAAAATGACCTAATTGATCATCCAATGACACAAACACACCTATTGGAAGCACAAGATTGGTTAAAAACCCTAGTTGGACAAGAATATGCCTAGGGAGGACGAAAATGACCTAATTGATCATCCAATGACACAAATGAACTTATTGGATGCACAAGATTGGTTAAAAACCCTAATTGGACAAGAATAAGCATATAAAGGACGAAAATGACCTAATTGATCCTCCAATGACCCAAACACACCTATTGGATGCACAAGATTGGTTAAAAACCCTAATTGGATAAGAATATGCCTAGGGAGGTCGAAAATGACCTAATTGATCATCCAATGACACAAACACACCTATTGGATGCACAAGATTGGTTAAAAACCCTAATTGGACAAGAATATGCCTAGGGAGGACGAAAATGACCTAATTGATCATCCAATGACACAAACACACCTATTGGATGCACAAGATTGGTTAAAAACCCTAATTGGACAAGAATAAGCCTAGGGAGGACGAAAATGACCTAATTGATCATCCAATGACACAAACACACCTATTGGATGCACAACATAGGTTAAAAACCCTAATTGGACAAGAATATGCCTAGGGAGGACGAAAATGACCTAATTCATCATCCAATGACACAAACACACCTATTGGATGCACAAGATTGGTTAAAAACCCTAATTGGACAAGAATAAGCCTAGGGAGGACGAAAATGACCTAATTGATCATCCAATGACACAAACACACCTATTGGATGCACAAAATTGGTTAAAAACCCTAATTGGTCAAGAATAAGCCTAGGGAGAACGAAAATGACATAAATGTTAATCCAATGACACAACTCAACTTATTGGATGCACAAGATCGGTTAAAAACCCTAATTGGACAAGAATATGCCTAGGGAGGACGAAAATGACCTAATTGATCATCCAATGACACAAACACACCTATTGAATGCACAAGATCGGCTAAAAACCCTAATTGGACAAGAATAAGCCTAGGGAGGACGAAAATGACCTAATTGATCATCCAATGACACAAACACACCTATTGGATGCACAAGATTGGTTAAAAACCCTAATTGGACAAGAATATGCCTAGGGAGGACGAAAATGACCTAATTGATCATCCAATGACATAAATGAACTTATTGGATGCACAAGATTAGTTAAAAACCCTAATTGGACAAGAATAAGCCTAGGGAGGACGTAAATAACCTAATTGATCATCCAATGACAGAAACATCCCTATTGGATGCACAAGATTGGTTAAAAACCCTAATTGGACAAGAATAAGCCTAGGGAGGATGAAAATATCCTAATTGATCATCCAATGACACAAACACACCTATTGGATGCACAAGATTGGTTAAAAACCCTAATTGGACAAGAATATGCCTAGGGAGGACGAAAATGACCTAAATGTTAATCCAATGACACAAATGAACTTATTGGATGCATAAGATTGGTTAAAAACCCTAATTGGACAAGAATAAGCCTATGGAGGACGAAAATGACCTAATTGGACAAGAATAAGCCTAGGGAGGACGAAAATGACCTAATTGATCATCCAATTTCACAAACACACCTATTGGATGCACAAGATTGGTTAAAAACCCTAATTGGACAAGAATATGCCTAGGGAGGACGAAAATGACCTAATTGATCATCCAATGACACAAACACACCTATTGGATGCACAAGATTGGTTAAAAACCCTAATTGGACAAGAATAAGCCTAGTGAGGACGAAAATGACCTAATTGATCATCAAATGACACTAACACACCTATTGGAAGCACAAGAATGGTTAATAACCCTACTTGGACAAGAATATGCCTAGGGAGGACGAAAATGACCTAATTGATCATCCAATGACACAAATGAACATATTGGATGCACAAGATTTGTTAAAAACCCTAATTGGACAAGAATAAGTCTAGGGAGGACGAAAATGACCTAATTGATCATCCAATGACACAAACACACCTATTGGATGCACAAGATTGGTTAAAAACCCTAATTGGACAAGAATATGCCTAGGGAGGACGAAAATGACCTAATTGATCATCCAATGACACAAACACACCTATTGGATGCACAAGATTGGTTAAAAACCCTAATTGGACAAGAATAAGCCTAGGGAGGACAAAAATGACCTAATTGATCATCCAATGACACAAACACACCTATTGGATGCACAAGATTGGTTAAAAACCCTAATTGGACATGAATATGCCTAGGGAGGACGAAAATGACCTAAATATTAATTCAATGACACAATCAAAGTTATTGGATGCACAAGATTGGTTAAAAACCCTAATTGGACAAGAATAAGCCTAGGGAGGACAAAAATGACCTAATTGATCATCCAATGACACAAACACACCTATTGGATGCACAAGATTGGTTAAAAATCCTAGTTGGACAAGAATATGCCTAGGGAGGACGAAAATGACCTAATTGATCATCCAATGACACAAATGAACTATGCGCAAGATTAGTTAAAAACCCTAATTGGACAAGAATAAGCCTAGGGAGGACGAAAATGACCTAATTGATCATCCAATGACACAAACACACCTATTGGATGCACAAGATTGGTTAAAAACCCTAATTGGACAAGAATATGCCTAGGAAGGACGAAAATGACCTAAATATTAATTCAGTGACACAAACAAAGTTAATGGATGCACATGATTGGTTAAAAACCCTAATTGGACAAGAATAAGCCTAGGGAGGACGTAAATGACCTAATTGATCATCCAATGACACAAACACACCTATTGGATGCACAAGATTGGTTAAAAACCCTAATTGGACAAGAATATGCCTAGGGAGGACGAAAATGACCTAAATATTAATTCCTTGACACAAACAAACTTATCGGATGCACAAGATTGGTTAAAAACCCTAATTGGACAAGAATAAGCCTAGGGAGGACGAAAATGACCTAATTGATCATCCAATGACACAAACACACCTATTGGATGCACAAGATTGGTTAAAAACTCTAATTGGACAAGAATATGCATACGGAGGACGAAAATGACCTAATTGAACATCCAATGACACAAACACACCTATTGGATGCACAAGATTGGTTAAAAACCCTAATTGGACAAAAATAAGCCTAGGGAGGACGAAAATAACCTAATTGATCATCCAATGACACAAACACACCTATTGGATGCACAAGATTGGTTAAAAACCCTAATTGGACAAGAATAAGCCTAGAGAGGACGAAAATGACCTAATTGATCATCCAATGACACAAACACACCTATTGGATGCACAAGATTGGTTAAAAACCCTAATTGGACAAGAATATGCCTAAGGAGGACGAAAATGACCTAAATATTAATTCAATGACACAAACAAACTTATTTGAGGCACAAGATTGGTTAAAAACCCTAATTGGACAAGAATAAGCCTAGGGAGGACGAAAATGACCTAATTGATCATCCAATGACACAAACACACCTATTGGATGCACAAGATTGGTTAAAAACTCTAATTGGACAAGAATAAGCCTAGGGAGGACGAAAATGACCTAATTGATCATCCAATGACACAAACACACCTATTGGATGCACAAGATTGGTTAACAACCCTAATTGGACAAGAATAAGCCTAGGGAGGACGAAAATGACCTAATTGATCATCCATTGCCACAAACACACCTATTCGATGCACAAGATTGGTTAAAAACCCTAATTGGACAAGAATATGCCTATGGAGAACGAAAATGACCTAAATATTAATTCAATGACACAAACAAACTTATTGGATGCACAAGATTGGTTAAAAACCCTAATTGGACAAGAATAAGCCTAGGGAGGACGAAAATGACCTAATTGATCATCCAATGACACAAACACACCTATTGGATGCACAAGATTGGTTTAAAACCCTAGTTGGACCAGAATATGCCTAGGGAGGACAAAAATCACCTAATTGATCATCCAATGACACAAATGAACTTATTGGATGCACAAGATTGGTTAAAAACCCTAGTTGGACAAGAATATGCCTAGGGAGGACGAAAATGACCTAATTGATCATCCAATGATAATAATGAACTTATTGGATGCACAAGATTGGTTAAAAACACTAATTGGACAAGAATAAGCCTAGGGTGGACAAAAATGACCTAATTGATCATCCAATGACACAAACACACCTATTGGATGCACAAGATTGTTTAAAAACCCTAATTGGACAAGAATATGCCTAGGGAGGACGAAAATGACCTAATTGATCATCCAATGACACAAACACACCTATTGGATGCACAAGATTGGTTAAAAACCCTAATTGGACAAGAATAAGCCTAGGGAGGACGAAAATGACCTAATTGATCATCCAATGACACAAACACACCTATTGGATGCACAAGATTTGTTAAAAACCCTAATTGGAAAAGAATAAGCCTAGGGAGGACGAAAATGACCTAAATGTTAATCCAATGACACAACTCAACTTATTGGATGCACAAGATTGGTTAAAAACCCTAATTGGACAAGAATAAGCCTAGGGAGGACGAAAATGACCTAATTGATCATCCAATGACACAAACACACCTATTGGATGCACAAGATTGGTTAAAAACCCTAATTGGATAAGAATAAGCCTAGGGAGGATGAAAATGACCTAAATGTTAATCCAATGACACAACTCAACTTATTGGATGCACAACATTGGTTAAAAATCCTAATTGGACAAGAATAAGCCTATGGAGGACGAAAATGACCTAATTGATCATCCAATGACACAAATGAACGTATTGGATGCGTAAGATTGGTTAAAAACCCTAATTGCACAAGAATAAGCCTAGGGAGGACGAAAATGACCTAAATGTTAATCCAATGACACAACTCAACTTATTGGATGCACAAGATTGGTTAAAAACCCTAATTGGACAAGAATAAGCCTAGGGAGGACGAAAATGACCTAATTGATCATCCAATGACACAAACACACCTATTGGATGCACAGGATTGGTTAAAAACCCTAGTTGGACAAGAATAAGCCTAGGGAGGATGAAAATGACCTAATTGATCATCCAATGACACAAATGAACTTATTGGATGCACAAGATTGGTTAAAAACCCTAATTGGACAAGAATAAGCCTAGGGAGGACGAAAATGACCTAATTGATCATCCAATGACACAAACACACCTATTGGATGCACAAGATTGGTTAAAAACCCTAATTGGACAAGAATATGCCTAGGGAGGACGAAAAAATGACCTAAATATTAATTCAATGACACAAACAAAGTTATTGGACGCACAGGATTGGTTAAAAACCCTAATTGGACAAGAATAAGCCTAGGGAGGACGAAAATGACCTAATTGATCATCCAATGACACAAACACACCTATTGGATGCACAAGATTGGTTAAAAACCCTAATTGGACAAGAATATGCCTAGGGAGGACGAAAATGACCTAAATGTTAATCCAATGACACAAATGAACTTATTGGATGCACAAGATTGGTTAAAAACCCTAATTGGACAAGAATAAGCCTTTGGAGGACGAAAATGACCTAATTGATCATTCTATGACACAAACACACCTATTGGACGCACAAGACTGGTTAAAAACCCTAATTGGACAAGAATATGCCTAGGGAGGAGGAAAATTACCTAAATATTAATTCAATGACACAAACAAAGTTATTGGATGCACAAGATTGGTTAAAAACCCTAATTGGACAAGAATAAGCCTAGGGAGGACGAAAATGACCTAATTGATCATCCAATGACACAAACACACCTATTGGATGCACAAGATTGGTTAAAAACCCTAATTGGACAAGAATATGCCTAGGGAGGACGAAAATGACCTAAATGTTAATCCAATGACACAAATGAACTTATTGGATGCACAAGATTGGTGAAAAACCCTAATTGGACAAGAATATGCCTAGGGAGGACGAAAATGACCTAAATGTTAATCCAATGACACAAATGAACTTATTGAATGCACAAGATTGGTTAAAAACCCTAATTGGACAAGAATAAGCCTAGGGAGGACGAAAATGACCTAAATGTTAATCCAATGACACAACTCAACTTATTGGATGCACAAGTTTGGTTAAAAACCCTAATTGGACAAGAATAAGCCTATGGAGGACGAAAATGACCTAATTGATCATCCAATGAAGAAAACACACCTATTGGATGCACAAGATTGGTTAAAAACCCTAATTCGACAAGAATAAGCCTAGGGAGGACGAAAATGACCTAAATGTTAATCCAATGACACAACTCAACTTATTGGATGCACAAGATTGGTTAAAAACCCTAATTGGACAAGAATAAGCCTAGGGAGGACGAAAATGACCTAATTGATCATCCAATGACACAAACACACCTATTGGATGCACAAGATTGGTTAAAAACCCTAATTGGACAAGAATATGCCTAGGGAGGACGAAAATGACCTAATTGATCATCCAATGACACAAACACACCTATTGGATGCACAAGATTGGTTAAAAACCCTAATTGGAAAAGAATATGCCTAGGGAGGACGAATATGACCTTAATGTTAATCCAATAACACAAATGAACTTATTGGATGCACAAGATTGGTCAAAAACCCTAATTGGACAAGAATAAGCCTAGGGAGAACGAAAATGACCTAATTGATCATCCAATGACACAAATGGAAGCACAAGATTGGTTAAAAACCATAGTTGGACAACAACAGCATATGGAGGACGAAAATAACCTAAGTGATCATCCAATGACACTATTGAACTTATTGGATGCACAAGATTGGTTAAAAACCCTAATTGGACAAGAATAAGCCTAGGGGGGACGAAAATGACCTAATTGATATGCACAAGATTGGTTAAAAACCCTAATTGGACAAGAATAAGCCTAGGGAGGACAAAAATGACCTAATTGATCATCCAATGACACAAACACACCTATTGGATGCACAAGATTGGTTAAAAACGCTAATTGGACAAGAATATGCCTAGGGAGGACGAATATGACCTAAATGTTAATCCAATAACACAAATGAACTTATTGGATGCACAAGATTGGTTAAAAACCCTAATTAGACAAGAATAAGCCTAGGGAGAACGAAAATGACCTAATTGATCATCCAATGACACAAACACACCTATTGGATGCACAAGATTTATTAAAAACCCTAATTGGACAAGAATATGCCTAGGGAGGACGGATATGACCTAAATGTTAATCCAATGACACAAATGAACTTATTGGATGCACAAGATTGGTTAAAAACCCTAATTGGACAAGAATAAGCCTAGGGAGTACGAAAATGACCTAATTGATCATCCAATGACACAAACACACCTATTGGATGCCCAAGATTGGTTAAAAACCCTAATTGGACAAGAATATGCCTAGGGAGGACGAAAATGACCTAATTGATCATCCAATGACACAAACACACCTATTGGATGCACAAGATTGGTTAAAAACCCTAATTGGACAAGAATATTCCTAGGGAGGACGAAAATGACCTAAATGTTAATCCAATGACACAAATGAACTTATTAGATGTACAAGATTGGTTAAAAACCCTAATTGGACAAGAATAAGCCTAGGGAGGACGAAAATGACCTAATTGATCATCCAATGACACAAACACACCTATTGGATGCACAAGATTGGTTAAAAACCCTAATTGGACAAGAATATGCCTAGGGAGGACGAAAATGACCTAAATATTAATTCAATGACACAAACAAAGTTATTGGATGCACAAGATCTGTTAAAAACCCTAATTGGACAAGAATAAGCCTAGGGAGGACGAAAATGACCTAATTGATCATCCAATGACACAAACACACCTATTGGATGCACAAGATTGGTTAAAAACCCTAATTGGACAAGAATATGCCTAGGGAGGACGAAAATGACCTAATTGATCATCCAAAGACACAAACACACCTATTGGATGCACAAGATTCGTTAAAAACCCTAATTGGACAAGAATATGCCTAGGGAGGACGAAAATGACCTAATTGATCATCCAATGACACAAACACACCTATTGGATGCACAAGATTGGTTAAAAACCCTAATTGGACAAGAATAAGCCTAGGGAGGACAAAAACGACCTAATTGATCATCCAATGACACAAACACACCTATTGGATGCACAAGATTGGTTAAAAACCCTAATTGGACAAGAATATGCCTTGGGAGGACGAAAATGACCTAAATATTAATTCAATGTCACAAACAAACTTATTGGATGCACAAGATTGGTTAAAAACCCTAATTGGACAAGAATAAGCCTAGGAAGGATGAAAATGACCTAATTGATCATCCAATGACACAAACACACCTATTGGATGCACAAGATTGTTTAAAAACCCTAATTGGACAAGAATATGCCTAGGGAGGTAGAAAATGACCTAAATATTAATTCAATGACACAAACAAACTTATTGGATGCACAAGATTGGTTAAAAACCCTAATTGGACAAGAATAAGCCTAGGGAGGACGAAAATGACCTAATTGATCATCCAATGACACAAACACACCTATTGGATGCACAAGATTGGTTAAAAACCCTAATTGGACAAGAATATGCCTAGGGAGGACGAATATGACCTAAATGTTAATCCAATAACACAAATGAACTTATTGGATGCACAAGATTGGTTAAAAACCCTAATTGGACAAGAATAAGCCTAGGGAGGACAAAAATGACCTAATTGATCATCCAATGACAAAAACACACCTATTGGATGCACAAGATTGGTTAAAAACCCTAATTGGACAAGAATAAGCCTAGGGAGGACGAAAATGACCTAATTGATCATCCAATGACTAAAACACACCTATTGGATGCACAAGATTGGTTAAAAACCCTAATTGGACAAGAATAAGCCTAGGGAGGACGAAAATGACCTAATTGATCATCCAATGACACAAACACACCTATTGGATGCACAAGATTGGTTAAAAACCCTAATTGGACAAGAATATGCCTAGGGAGGACGAATATGACCTAAATGTTAATCCAATAACACAAATGAACTTATCGGATGCACAAGATTGGTTAAAAACCCTAATTGGACAAGAATAAGCCTAGGGAGAACGAAAATGACCTAATTGATCATCCAATGACACAAACACACCTATTGGATGCACAAGATTGGTTAAAAACCCTAGTTGGACAAGAACCTGCCTAGGGAGGACGAAAATGACCTAAGTGATCATCCAATGACACTAATGAACTTATTGGATGCACAAGATTGGTTAAAAACCCTAATTGGACAAGAATAAGCCTAGGGAGGACGAAAATGACCTAATTGATCATCCAAGGACACAAACACACCTATTGGATGCACAAGATTGGTTAAAAACACTAATTGGACAAGAATATGCCTAGGGAGGACGAAAATGACCTAATTGATCATCCAATGACACAAACACACTTATTGGATGCACAAGATTGGTTAAAAACCCTAATTGGACATGAATATGGCTAGGGAGGACGAATATGACCTAAATGTTAATCCAATAACACAAATGAACTTATTGGATGCACAAGATTGGTTAAAAACCCTAATTGGACAAGAATAAGCCTAGGGAGAACGAAAATGACCTAATTGATCATCCAATGACACAAACACACCTATTGGATGCACAAGATTTATTAAAAACCCTAATTGGACAAGAATATGCCTAGGGAGGACGGATATGACCTAAATGTTAATCCAATGACACAAATGAACTTATTGGATGCACAAGATTGGTTAAAAACCCTAATTGGACAAGAATAAGCCTAGGGAGGACGAAAATGACCTAATTGATCATCCAATGACACAAACACACCTATTGGATGCACAAGATTGGTTAAAAACCCTAATTGGACAAGAATATGACTAGGGAGGACGAATATGACCTAAATGTTAATCCAATAACACAAATGAACTTATTGGATGCACAAGATTGGTTAAAAACCCTAATTGGACAAGAATAAGCCTACGGAGGACAAAAAATGACCTAATTGATCATCCTATGACACAAACACACCTATTGGATGCACAAGATTGGTTAAAAACCCTAGTTGGACAAGAACCTACCTAGGGAGGACGAAAATGACCTAAGTGATCATCCAATGACACAAACACACCTATTGGATGCACAAGATTGGTTAAAAACCCTAATTGGACAAGAATATGCCTAGGGAGGACGAAAATGACCTAATTGATCATCCAATGACACAAACACACCTATTGGATGCACAAGATTGGTTAAAAACCCAAATTGGACAAGAATATGACTAGGGAGGACGAATATGACCTAAATGTTAATCCAATAACACAAATGAACTTATTGGATGCACAAGATTGGTTAAAAACCCTAATTGGACAAGAATAAGCCTAGGGAGGACGAAAATGACCTAATTGATCATCAAATGACACAAACACACCTATTGGATGCACAAGATTGGTTAAAAACCCTAATTGGACAAGAATATGTCTAGGGAGGACGAAAATGACCTAATTGATCATCCAATGACACAAACACACCTATTGGATGCACAAGATTGGTTAAAAACCCTAATTGGACAAGAATATGCCTAGGGAGGACGAAAATGACCTAATTGATCATCCAATGACACAAACACACCTATTGGATGCACAAGATTGGTTAAACACCCTAATTGGACAAGAATATGCCTAGGGAGGACGAAAATGACGTAATTGATCATCCAATGACACAAATGAACTTATTGGATGCACAAGATTTGTTAAAAAACTTAATTGGACAAGAATAAGCCTAGGGAGGACGAAAATGACCTAATTGATCATCCAATGACACAAACACACCTATTGGATGCACAAGATTGGTTAAAAACCCTAATTGGACAAGAATATGCCTAGGGAGGACGAAAATGACCTAAATGTTAATCCAATGACACAAATGAACTTATTGGATATACAAGATTGGTTAAAAACCCTAACTGGACAAGAATAAGCCTAGGGAGGACGAAAATGACCTAATTGATCATCCAATGACACAAACACACCTATTGGATGCACAAGATTGGTTAAAAACCCTAATTGGACAAGAATATGCCTAGGGAGGACGAAAATGACCTAAATATTAATTCAATTACACAAGCAAACTTATCGGATGCACAAGATTGGTTAAAAACCCTAATTGGACAAGAATAAGCCTAGGGAGGACGAAAATGACCTAATTGATCATCCAATGACACAAACACACCTATTAGATGCACAAGATTGGTTAAAAACCTTAATTGGACAAGAAGAAGCCTAGGGAGGACGAAAATGACCTAAATGTTAATCCAATGACACAACTCAACTTATTGGATGCACAAGATTGGTTAAAAACCCTAATTGGACAAGAATAAGCCTAGGGAGGACGAAAATGACCTAATTGATCATCCAATGACACAAACACACCTATTGGATGCACAAGATTGGTTAAAAACCCTAATTGGACAAGAATATGCCTAGGGAGGACGAAAATGACCTAAATATTAATTCATTGACACAAACAAAGTTACTGGATGCACAAGATTGGTTAAAAACCCTAATTGGACAAGAATATGCCTAGGGAGGACGAAAATGACCTAATTGATCATCCAATGACACAAACACACCTATTGGATGCACAAGATTGGTTAAAAACCCTAATTGGACAAGAATAAGCCTAGGGAGGACGAAAATGACCTAATTGATCATCCAATGACACTAATGAACTTATTAGAAGCACAAGATTGGTTAAAAACCCTAATTGGACAAGAATATGCCTAGGGAGGACGAAAATGACCTAATTGATCATCTAATGACACAAACACACCTATTGGATGCACAAGATTGGTTAAAAACCATAATTGGACAAGAATAAGCCTAGGGAGGACGAAAATGACCTAATTGATCATCCAATGACACAAACACACCTATTGGATGCACAAGATTGGTTAAAAACCCTAATTGGACAAGAATATGCCTAGGGAGGACGAAAATGACCTAAATATTAATTCAATGACACAAACAAACTTATTGGATGCAAAAGATTGGTTAAAAACCTTAATTGGACAAGAATACGCCTATGGAGGACGAAAATGACCTAATTGATCATCCAATGACACAAACACACCTATTGGATGCACAACATTGGTTAAAAACCCTAATTGGACAAGAACAAGCCTAGGGAGAACGAAAATGACCTAAATGTTAATCCAATGACACAACTCAACTTATTGGATGCACAAGATTGGTTAAAAACCCTAATTGGACAAGAATAAGCCTAGGGAGGACGAAAATGACCTAATTGATCATCCAATGACACAAACACACCTATTGGATGCACAAGATTGGTTAAAAACCCTAGTTGGACAAGAACATGCCTAGGGAGGACGAAAATGACCTAATTTATCATCCAATGACACTAATGAACTTATTGGATGCACAAGATTGGTTAAAAACCCTAATTGGACAAGAATAAGCCTAGGGAGGACGAAAATGACCTAATTGATCATCCAATGACACAAACACACCTATTGGATGCACAAGATGGGTTAAAAACCCTAATTGGACAAGAATATGCCTAGGGAGGACGAATATGACCTAAATCTTAATCCAATAACACAAATGAACTTATTGGATGCACAAGATTGGTTAAAAACCCTAATTGGACAAGAATAAGCCTAGGGGGAACGAAAATGACCTAATTGATCATCCAATGACACAAACACACCTATTGGATGCTCAAGATTGGTTAAAAACCCTAATTGGACAAGGATATGCCTAGGGAGGACGAAAATGACCTAAATATTAATTCAATGACACAAACAAAGTTATTGGGTGCACAAGATTGGTTAAAAACCCTAATTGGACAAGAATAAGCCTAGGGAGGACGGAAATGACCTAATTGATCATCCAATGACACAAACACACCTATTGGATGCACAAGATTGGTTAAAAACCCTACTTGGACAAGAACATGCCGAGGAAGGACGAAAATGACCTAAGTGATCATCCAATGACACTAATGAACTTATTGGATGGACAAGATTGGTTAAAAACCCTAATTGGACAAGAATAAGCCTAGGGAGGACGAAAATGACCTAATTGATCATCCAATGACACAAACACACCTATTGGATGCACAAGATTGGTTAAAAACCCTAATTGGACAAGAATATGCCTAGGGAGGACGAAAATGACCTAATTGATCATCCAATGACACAAACACACCTATTGGATGCTCAAGATTGGTTAAAAACCCTAATTGGACAAGGATATGCCTAGGGAGGACGAAAATGACCTAAATATTAATTCAATGACACAAACAAAGTTATTGGGTGCACAAGATTGGTTAAAAACCCTAATTGGACAAGAATAAGCCTAGGGAGGACGAAAATGACCTAATTGATTATCCAATGACACAAACACACCTATTGGATGCACAAGATTGGTTAAAAACCCTAATTGGACAATAATATGCCTAGGGAGGACGAAAATGACCTAATTGATCATCCAATGACACAAACACACCTATTGGATGCACAAGATTGGTTAAAAACCCTAGTTGGAATGGAACTTGCCTAGGGAGGACGAAAATGACCTAATTGATCATTCAATGACACTAATGAACTTATTGGATGCACAAGATTGGTTAAAAACCCTAATTGGACAAGAATAAGCCTAGGGAGGACGAATATGACCTAATTGATCATCCAATGACACAAACACACCTATTGGATGCACAAGATTGGTTAAAAACCCTAATTGGACAAGAATAAGCCTAGGGAGGACGAAAATGACCTAAATATTAATCCAATGACACCACTCAACTTGTTGGATGCACAAGATTGGTTAAAAACCCTAATTGGACAAGAATAAGCCTAGGGAGGATGAAAATAACCTCAATGTTAATCCAATGACACAACTCAACTTATTGGATGCACAAGATTGGTTAAAAACCCTAATTGGACAAGAATAAGCCTAGGGAGGACGAAAATGACCTAATTGATCATCCAATGACACAAACACACCTATTGGATGCACAAGATTGGTTAAAAACCCTAATTGGACAAGAATATGCCTAGGGAGGACGAAAATGACGTAATTGATAATCGAATGACACAAATGAACTTATTGGATGCACAAGATTAGTTAAAAACCCTAATTGGACAAGAATAAGCCTAGGGAGGACGAAAATGACCTAATTGATCATCCAATGACACAAACACACCTATTGGATGCACAAGATTGGTTAAAAACCCTAATTGGACAAGAATATGCCTAGGGAGGACGAAAATGACCTAAATGTTAATCCAATGACACAAATGAACTTATTAGATGTACAAGATTGGTAAAAAACCCTAATTGGACAAGAATAAGCCTAGGGAGGACGAAAATGACCTTAATGATCATCCAATGACACAAATGAACTTATTGGATGCACAAGATTGGTTAAAAACCCTAATTGGACAAGAATATGCCTAGGGAGGACGAAAATGACCTAAATGTTAATCCAATGACACAACTCAACTTATTGGATGCACAAGATTGGTTAAAAACCCTAATTGGACAAGAATAAGCCTAGGGAGGACGAAAATGACCTAATTGATCATCCAATGACACAAACACACCTATTGGATGCACAAGATTGGTTAAAAACTCTAATTGGACAAGAATAAGCCTGGGGAGGAAGAAAATGACCTAATTGATCATCCAATGACACAAACACGCCTATTGGATGCACAAGATTGGTTAAAAACCCTAACTGGACAAGAATATGCCTAGGGAGGACGAAAATGACCTAATTGATCATCCAATGACACAAACACACCTATTGGATGCACAAGATTGGTTAAAAACCCTAATTGGACAAGAATATGCCTAGGGAGGACGAATATGACCTAAATGTTAATCCAATAACACAAATGAACTTATTGGATGCACAAGATTGGTTAAAAACCCTAATTGGACAAGAATAAGCCTAGGGAGAACGAAAATGACCTAAGTGATCATCCAATGACACAAACACACCTATTGGATGCACAAGATTGGTTAAAAACCCTAATTGGACAAGAATAAGCCTAGTGAGGACGAAAATGACCTAATTGATCATCCAATGACACAAACACACCTATTGGATGCTCAAGATTGGTTAAAAACCCTAATTGGACAAGGATATACCTAGGGAGGACGAAAATGACCTAAATATTAATTCAATGACACAAACAAAGTTATTGGGTGCACAAGATTGGTTAAAAACCCTAATTGGACAAGAATAAGCCTAGGGAGGACGAAAATGACCTAATTGATTATCCAATGACACAAACACACCTATTGGATGCACAAGATTGGTTAAAAACCCTACTTGGACAAGAACATGCCGAGGAAGGACGAAAATGACCTAAGTGATCATCCAATGACACTAATGAACTTATTGGATGCACAAGATTGGTTAAAAACCCTAATTGGACAAGAATAAGCCTAGGGAGGACGAAAATGACCTAATTGATCATCCAATGACACAAACACACCTATTGGATGCACAAGATTGGTTAAAAACCCTAATTGGACAAGAATATGCCTAGGGAGGACGAATATGACCTAAATGTTAATCCAATAACACAAATGAACTTATTGGATGCACAAGATTGGTTAAAAACCCTCATTGGACAAGAATATGCCTAGGGAGGAATGATATGACCTAAATGTTAATCCAATGACACAAATGAACTTATTGGATGCACAAGATTGGTTAAAAACCCTAATTGGACAAGAATATGCCTAGGGAGGACTGATATGACCTAAATGTTAATCCAATGACACAAATGAACTTATTGGATGCACAAGATTGGTTAAAAACCCTAATTGGACAAGAATAAGCCTAGGGAGGACGAAAATGACTTAATTGATCATCCAATGACACAAACACACCTATTGGATGCACAAGATTGGTTAAAAACCCTAATTGGACAAGAATAAGCCTAGGGAGGACGAAAGTGACCTAATTGATCATCCAATGACACAAACACAATTATTGGATGCACAAGATTGGTTAAAAACCCTAATTGGACAAGAATATGCCTAGGGAGGACAAAAAGCACCTAATTGATCATCCAATGACACAAACACACCTATTGGATGCACAAGATTGGTTAAAAACCCTAATTGGACAAGAATAAGCCTAGGGAGGACGAAAGTGACCTAATTGATCATCCAATGACACAAACACAATTATTGGATGCACAAGATTGGTTAAAAACCCTAATTGGACAAGAATATGCCTAGGGAGGACGAAAATGATCCAATGACACAAACACACCTATTGGATGCACAAGATTGGTTAAAAACCCTAATTGGACAAGAATAAGCCTAGGGAGGACGAAAATGACCTAAATGTTAATCCAATGACACAAATGAACTTATTGGATGCACAAGATTGGTTAAAAACCCTAATTGGACAAGAATAAGCCTAGGGAGGACGAAAATGACTTAAATGTTAATCCAATTACACAACTCAACTTATTGGATGCACAAGATTGGTTAAAAACCCTAATTGGACAAGAATAAGCCTATGGAGGACGAAAATGACCTAATTGATCATCCAATGACACAAACACACCTATTGGATGC
>JBBPBR010001821.1:97224-110195 GCA_037974775.1 Cicer pinnatifidum | reverse complement strand
CTAATTGGACAAGAATATGCCTAGGGAGGACGAAAATGACCTAATTGATCATCCAATGACACAAACACACCTATTGGATGCACAAGATTGGTTAAAAACCCTAATTGGACAAGAATAAGCCTAGGGAGGACGAAAGTGACCTAATTGATCATTCAATGACACAAACACAATTATTGGATGCACAAGATTGGTTAAAAACCCTAATTGGACAAGAATATGCCTATGGAGGACAAAAATCACCTAATTGATCATCCAATGACACAAACACACCTATTGGATGCACAAGATTGGTTAAAAACCCTAATTGGACAAGAATAAGCCTAGGGAGGACGAAAATGACCTAAATGTTAATCCAATGACACAACTCAACTTATTGGATGCACAAGATTGGTAAAAAACCCTAATTGGACAAGAATAAGCCTAGGGAGGACGAAAATGACCTAAATGTTAATCCAATGACACAACTCAACTTATTGGATGCACAAGATTGGTTAAAAACCCTAATTGGACAAGAATAAGCCTAGGGAGGACGAAAATGACCTAATTGATCATCCAATGAACAAAACACACCTATTAGATGCACAAGATTGGTTAAAAACCCTAATTGGACAAGAATAAGCCTAGGGAGGACGAAAATGACCTAATTGATCATCCAATGACACAAACACATCTATTGGATGCACCAGATTGGTTAAAAATAATTGGACAAGAATATGCCTAGGGAGGACGAAAATGACCTAATTGATCATCCAATGACACAAACACACCTATTGGATGCACAAGATTGGTTAAAAACCCTAATTGGACAAGAATAAGCCTAGGGAGGACGAAAATGACCTAATTGATCATCCAATGACACAAACACACCTATTGGATGCACAAGATTGGTTAAAAACCCGAATTGGACAAGAATATGCCTAGGGAGGACGTAAATGACCTAAATATTAATTCAATGACACAAACAAACTTATCGGATGCACAAGATTGGTTAAAAACCCTAATTGGACAAGAATAAGCCTAGGGAGGACGAAAATGACCTAATTGATCATCCAATGACACAAACACACCTATTGGATGCACAAGATTGGTTAAAAACCCTAATTGGACAAGAATAAGCCTAGGGAGGACGAAAATGACCTAATTGATCATCCAATGACACAAACACACCTATTGGATGCACAAGATTGGTTTAAAACCCTAGTTGGACAAGAATATGCCTATGGAGGACGAAAATGACCAAATTTATCATCCAATGACACAAATGAACTTATTGGATGCACAAGATTGGTTAAAAACCCTAATTGGACAAGAATAAGCCTAGGGAGGACGAAAATGACCTAATTGATCATCCAATGACACAAACACACCTATTGGATGCACAAGATTGGTTAAAAACCCTAATTGGACAAGAATATGCCTAGGGACGACGAAAATGACCTAAATATTAATTCAATGACACAAACAAACTTATCGGATGCACAAGATTGGTTAAAAACCCTAATTGGACAAGAATAAGCCTAGGGACGACGAAAATGACCTAATTCATCATCCAATGACACAAACACACCTATTAGATGCACAAGATTGGTTAAAAACCCTAATTGGACAAGAATAAGCCTAGGGAGGACGAAAATGACCTAATTGATCATCCAATGACACAAACACACCTATTGGATGCACAAGATTGGTTAAAAACCCTAATTGGACAAGAATATGCTTAAGGAGGACGAAAATGACCTAATTGATCATCCAATGACACAGACACACCTATTGGATGCACAAGATTGGTTAAAAACTCTAATTGGACAAGAATAAGCCTAGGGAGGACGAAAATGACCTAAATATTAATTCAATGACACAAACAAACTTATCGGATGCACAAGATTGGTTAAAAACCCTAATTGGACAAGAATAAGCCTAGGGACGACGAAAATGACCTAATTCATCATCCAATGACACAAACACACCTATTAGATGCACAAGATTGGTTAAAAACCCTAATTGGACAAGAATAAGCCTAGGGAGGACGAAAATGACCTAATTGATCATCCAATGACACAAACACACCTATTGGATGCACAAGATTGGTTAAAAACCCTAATTGGACAAGAATAAGCCTAGGGAGGACGAAAATGACCTAATTGATCATCCAATGACACAAACACACCTATTGGATGCACAAGATTGGTTAAAAACCCTAATTGGACAAGAATAAGCCTAGGGAGGACGAAAATGACCTAATTGATCATCCAATGACACAAGCACACCTATTGGATGCACAAGGTTGGTTAAAAACCCTAATTGGACAAGAATAAGCCTAGGGAGGACGAAAATGACCTAATTGATCATCCAATGACACAAACACACCTATTGGATGCACAAGATTGGTTAAAAACCCTAATTGGACAAGAATGTGCCTAGAGAGATCGAAAATGACCTAAATTGATCATCCAATGACACAAACACACCTATTGGATGCACAAGATTGCTTAAAAACCCTAATTGGACAAGAATATGCCTAGGGAGGACGAAAATGACCTAAATGTTAATCCAATGACACAAATGAACTTATTGGATGCACAAGATTGGTTAAAAACCCTAATTGGACAAGAATAAGCCTAGGGAGGACGAAAATGACCTAAATGTTAATCCAATGACACAACTCAACTTATTGGATGCACAAGATTGGTTAAAAACCCTAATTGGACAAGAATAAGCCTATGGAGGACGAAAATGACCTAATTGATCATCCAATGACACAAACACACCTATTGGATGCCCAAGATTGGTTAAAAACCCTAATTGGACAAGAATAAGCCTAGGGACGACGAAAATGACCTAAATGTTAATCCAACGACACAACTCAACTTATTGGATGCACAAGATTGGTTAAAAACCCTAATTGGACAAGGATAAGCCTAGGGAGGACGAAAATGACCTAATTGATCATCCAATGACACAAACACACCTATTGGATGCACAAGATTGGTTAAAAACCTTAATTGGACAAGAATAAGCCTAGGGAGGACGAAAATGACCTAATTGATCATCCAATGACACAACTCAACTTATTGAATGCACAAGATTGGTTAAAAACCCTAATTGGACAAGAATAAGCCTAGGGAGGACGAAAATGACCTAATTGATCATCCAATGACACAAACACACCTATTGAATGCACAAGATTGGTTAAAAACGCTAATTGGACAAGAATATGCCTAGGGTGGACGAAAATGACCTAAATATCAATTCAATGACACAAACAAACTTATCGGATGCACAAGATTGGTTAAAAACCCTAATTGGACAAGGATAAGCCTAGGGAGGACGAAAATGACCTAATTGATCATCCAATGACACAAACACACCTATTGGATGCACAAGATTGGTTAAAAACCCTAATTGGACAAGAATAAGCCTAGGGAGGACGAAAATGACCTAATTGATCATCCAATGACACAAACACACCTATTGGATGCACAAGATTGGTTAAAAACCCTAATTGGACAAGAATAAGCCTAGGGAGGACGAAAATGACCTAATTGATCATCCAATGACACAAACACATCTATTGGAAGCACAAGATTGGTTAGAAACCCTAGTTGGACAAGAATATGCCTAGGGAGGACGAAAATGACCTAATTGATCATCCAATGACACAAATGAACTTATTGGATGCACAAGATTGCTTAAAAACCCTAATTGGACAAAAATAAGCATAGAAAGGACGAAAATGACCTAATTGATCATCCAATGACACAAACACACCTATTGGATGCACAAGATTGGTTAAAAACCCTAATTGGACAAGAATAAGCCTAGGGAGGACGAAAATGACCTAATTGATCATCCAATGACACAAACACACCTATTGGATGCACAAGATTGGTTAAAAACCCTAATTGGACAAGAATAAGCCTAGGGAGGACGAAAATGACCTAATTGATCATCCAATGACACAAACACACCTATTGGATGCACAAGGTTGGTTAAAAACCATAATTGGACAAGAATAAGCCTAGGGAGGACGAAAATGACCTAATTGATCATCCAATGACACAAACACACCTATTGGATGCACAAGATTGGTTAAAAACCCTAATTGGACAAGAATATGCCTAGCGAGGACTAAAATGACCTAAATATTAATTCAATGACACAAACAAACTTATGGGATGCACAAGATTGGTTAAAAACCCTAATTGGACAAGAATATGCCTAGGGAGGACGAAAATGACCTAATTGATCATCCAATGACACAAACACACCTATTGGATGCACAAGATTGGTTAAAAACCCTAATTGGACAAGAATAAGCCTAGGGAGGACGAAAATGACCTAATTGATCATCCAATTACACAAACACACCTATTGGATGCACAAAATTGGTTAAAAACCCTAATTGGACAAGAATAAGCCTAGGTAGGACGAAAATGACCTAAATGTTAATCCAATGACACAACTCAACTTATTGGATGCACAAGATTGGTTAAAAACCCTAATTGGACAAGAATAAGCCTAGGGAGGACGAAAATGACCTAAATGTTAATCCAATGACACAACTCAACTTATTGGATGCACAAGATTGGTTAAAAACCCTTATTTGTTCAAGAATAAGCCTAGGGAGGACGAAAATGACCTAATTGATCATCCAATGACACAAACACACCTATTGGATGCACAAGATTCGTTAAAAACCCTAATTGGACAAGAATATGCCTAGGGAGGACGAAAATGACCTAATTGATCATCCAATGACACAGACATACCTATTGGATGCACAAGATTGGTTAAAAACCCTAATTTTACAAGAATATGCCTAGGGAGGACGAAAATGACCTAATTGATCATCCAATGACACAAACACACCTATTGGATGCACAAGATTGCTTAAAAACCCTAATTGGACAAGAATATGCCTAGGGAGGACGAAAATGACCTAAATATTAATTCAATGACACAAACAAACTTATCGGATGCACAAGATTGGTTAAAAACCCTAATTGGACAAGAATAAGCCTAGGGAGGACGAAAATGACCTAATTGATCATCCAATGACACAAACACACCTATTGGATGCACAAGATTGGTTAAAAACCCTAATTGGACAAGAATAAGCCTAGGGAGGACGAAAATGACCTAATTGATCATCCAATGACCCAAACACACCTATTGGATGCACAAGATTGGTTAAAAACCGTAATTGGATAAGAATATGCCTAGGGAAAACGAAAATGACCTAATTGATCATCCAATGACACAAATGAACTTATTGGTTGCACAAAATTAGTTAAAAACCCTAATTGGACAAGAATAAGCCTATGGAGGACGAAAATAACCTAATTGATCATCCAATGACACAAACACACCTATTGGATGCACAAGTTTTGTCTAAAACTCTAATTGGACAAGAATATGCCTAGGGAGGACGAAAATGACCTAAATGTTAATCCAATGACACAAATGAACTTATTGGATGCACAAGATTGGTTAAAAACCCTAATTGGACAAGAATAAGCCTAGGGAGGACGAAAATGACCTAAATGTTAATCCAATGACACAACTCAACTTATTGGATGCAAAAGATTGGTTAAAAACCCTAATTGGACAAGAATAAGCCTATGGAGGGCGAAAATGACCTAATTGATCATCCAATGACACAAACACACCTATTGGATGCACAAGATTGGTTAAAAACCCTAATTGGACAAGAATAAGCCTAGGGAGGACGAAAATGACCTAAATGTTAATCCAATGACACAACTCAACTTATTGGATGCACAAGATTGGTTAAAAACCCTAATTGGACAAGAATAAGCCTAGGGAGGACGAAAATGACCTAATTGATCATCCAATGACACAAACACACCTATTGGATGCACAAGATTGGTTAAAAACCCTAATTGGACAAGAATATGCCTAGAGAGGACGAAAATGACCTAATTGATCATCCAATGACACAAACACACTTATTGGATGCACAAGATCAGTTAAAAACCCTAATTGGACAAGAATAAGCCTAGGGAGGACGAAAATGACCTAATTGATCATCCAATGACACAAACACACCTATTAGATGCACAAGATTGGTTAAAAACCCTAATTGGACAAGAATAAGCCTAGGGAGGACGAAAATGACCTAAATGTTAATCCAATGACACAACTCAACTTATTGGATGCACAAGATTGGTTAAAAACCCTAATTGGACAAGAATAAGCCTAGGGAGGACGAAAATGACCTAAATGTTAATCCAATGACACAACTCAACTCATTGGATGCACAAGATTGGTTAAAAACCCTAATTGGACAAGAATAAGGCTAGGGAGGACGAAAATAACCTAATTGATCATCCAATGACAGAAACACACCTATTGGATGCACAAGATTGGTTAAAAACCCTAATTGGACAAGAATATGCCTAGGGAGGACGAAAATGACCTAAATGTTAATCCAATGACACAAATGAACTTATTGAATGCACAAGATTGGTTAAAAACCCTAATTGGACAAGAATAAGCCTAGGGAGGACGAAAATGACCTAATTGATCATCCAATGACACAAACACACCTATTGGATGCACAAGATTGGTTAAAAACCCTAATTGGACAAGAATAAGCCTAGGGAGGACGAAAATGACCTAATTGATCATCCAATGACACAAACACACCTATTGGATGCACAAGATTAGTTAAAAACCCTAATTCGACAAGAATAAGCATAGGGAGGATGAAAATAACCTAATTGATCATCCAATGACACAAACACACCTATTGGATGCACAAGATTGGTTAAAAACCCTAATTGGACAAGAATAAGCCTAGGGAGGACGAAAATGACCTAATTGATCATCCAATGACACAAACACACCTATTGGATGCACAAGATTGGTTAAAAACTCTAATTGGACATGAATATGCCTAGGGAGGACAAAAATGACCTAATTGATCATCCAATGACACAAACACACCTATTGGATGCACAAGATTGGTTAAAAACCCTAATTGGACAAGAATAAGCCTAGGGAGGACGAAAGTGACCTAATTGATCATCCAATGACACAAACACAATTATTGGATGCACAAGATTGGTTAAAAACCCTAATTGGACAAGAATATGCCTAGGGAGGACAAAAATCACCTAATTGATCATCCAATGACACAAACACACCTATTGGATGCACAAGATTGGTTAAAAACCCTAATTGGACAAGAATAAGCCTAGGGAGGACGAAAATGACCTAAATGTTAATCCAATGACACAAATGAACTTATTGGATGCACAAGTTTGGTTAAAAACCCTAATTGGACAAGAATAAGCCTAGGGAGGACGAAAATGACTTAAATGTTAATCCAATGACACAACTCAACTTATTCGATGCACAAGATTGGTTAAAAACCCTAATTGGACAAGAATAAGCCTATGGAGGACGAAAATGACCTAATTGATCATCCAATGACACAAACACACCTATTGGATGCGCAAGATTTGTTAAAAACCCTAATTGGACAAGAATATGCCTAGGGAGGACGAAAATGACCTAAATATTAATTCAATGACACAAACAAACTTATCGGATGCACAAGATTGGTTAAAAACCCTAATTGGAAAAGAATAAGCCTATGGAGGACGAAAATGACCTAATTGATCATCCAATGACACAAACACACCTATTGGATGCGCAAGATTGGTTAAAAACCCTAATTGGACAAGAATATGCCTAGGGAGGATGAAAATGACCTAAATATTAATTCAATGACACAAACAAACTTATCGGATGCACAAGATTGGTTAAAAACCCTAATTGGACAAGAATAAGCCTAGGGCGGACTAAAATGACCTAATTGATCACCCAATGACACAAACACACCTATTGGATGCACAAGATTGGTTAAAAACCCTAATTGGACAAAAATAAGCCTAGGGAGGACGAAAATGACCTAATTGATCATCCAATGACACAAACACACCTATTGGATGCACAAGATTCGTTAAAAACCCTAATTGGACAAGAATATGCCTAGGGAGGACGAAAATGACCTAAATATTAATTCAATGAAACAAACAAACTTATTGGATGCAAAAGATTGGTTAAAAACCCTAATTGGACAAGAATAAGCCTAGGGAGGACGAAAATGACCTAAATGTTAATCAATGACACAACTCAACTTATTGGATGCACAAGATTGGTTAAAAACCCTAATTGGACAAGAATAAGCCTAGGGAGGACGAAAATGACCTAATTGATCATCCAATGACACAAACACACCTATTGGATGCACAAGATTGGTTAAAAACCCTAATTGGACAAGAATAAGCCTAGGGAGGACGAAAATGACCTAATTGATCATCCAATGACACAAACACACCTATTAGATGCAAAAGATTGGTTAAAAACCCTAATTGGACAAGAATATGCCTAGGGATGACGAAAATGACCTAAATATTAATTCAATGACACAAACAAAGTTATTGGATGCACAAGATTGGTTAAAAACCCTAATTGGACAAGAATAAGCCTAGGGAGGACGTAAATGACCTAATTGATCATCCAATGACACAAACACACCTATTGGATGCACAAGATTGGTTAAAAACCCTAATTGGACAAGAATATGCCTAGGGAGGACGAAAATGACCTAATTGATCATCCAATGACACAAACACACCTATTGGATGCACAAGATTGGTTAAAAACCCTAATTAGACAAGAATATGCCTAGGGAGGACGTAAATGACCTAATTGATCATCCAATGACACAAACACACCTATTGGATGCACAAGATTGGTTAAAAACCCTAATTGGACAAGAATATGCCTAGGGAGGACGAAAATGACCTAATTGATCATCCAATGACACAAACACACCTATTGGATGCACAAGATTGGTTTAAAACCCTAAATGGACAAGAATATGCCTAGGGAGGACGAAAATGACCTAATTGATCATCCAATGATACAAATGAACTTATTGGATGCACAAGATTGGTTAAAAACCCTAATTGGACAATAATAAGCCTAGGGAGGACGAAAATGACCTAATTGATCATCCAATGACACAAACACACCTATTGGATGAACAAGATTGGTTAAAAACCCTAATTGGACAAGAATAAGCCTAGGGAGGACGAAAATGACCTAATTGATCATCCAATGACACAAACACACCTATTGGATGCACAAGATTGGTTAAAAACCCTAATTGGACAAGAATAAGCCTAGGGAGGACGAAAATGACCTAATTGATTATCCAATGACACAAACACACCTATTGGATGCACAAGATTGGTTAAAAACCCTAATTAAAAAAGAATAAGCCTAGAGAGGCGAAAATGACCTAATTGATCATCCAATGACACAAACACACCTATTGGATGCACAAGATTGGTTTAAATCCCTAGTTGGACAAGAATATGCCTAGGGAGGACGAAAATGACCTAATTGATCATCCAATGACACAAATGAACTTATTGGATGAACAAGATTGGTTAAAAACCCTAATTGGACAAGAATAAGCCTAGGGAGGACGAAAATGACCTAATTGATCATCCAATGACACAAACACACCTATTGGATGCACAAGATTGGTTAAAAACCCTAATTGGACAAGAATAAGCCTAGGGAGGACGAAAATGAACTAAATGTTAATCCAATGACACAACTCAACTTATTGGATGCACAAGATTGGTTAAAAACCCTAATTGGACAAGAATAAGCCTAGGGAGGACGAAAATGACCTAAATGTTAATCCAATGACACAACTCAACTTATTGGATGCACAAGATTGGTTAAAAACCCTAATTGGACAAGAATAAGCCTAGGGAGGACGAAAATGACCTAATTGATCATCCAATGACACAAACACACCTATTGGATGCACAAGATTCGTTAAAAACCCTAATTGGACAAGAATATGCCTACGGAGGACGAAAATGACCTAATTGATCATCCAATGACACAAACACACCTATTGGATGCACAAGATTGGTTAAAAACCCTAATTGGACAAGAATAAGCCTAGGGAGGACGAAAATTACCTAATTGATCATCCAATCACACAAACACACCTATTGGATGCACAAGATTGGTTAAAAACCATAATTGGACAAGAATATGCCTAGGGAGGACGAAAATGACTTAAATGTTAATCAAATGACAAAAATGAACTTTTTGGATGCACAAGATTGGTTAAAAACCCTTATTGGACAAGAATAAGCCTAGGGAGGAGGAAAATGACCTAATTGATCATCCAATGACACAAACACACCTATTGGATGCACAAGATTGGTTAAAAACCCTAATTGGACAAGCATATGCCTAGGGAGGACGAAAATGACCTAAATGTTAATCCAATGACACAACTCAACTTATTGGATGCACAAGATTGGTTAAAAACCCTAATTGGACAAGAATAAGCCTAGGGAGGACGAAAATGACCTAATTGATCATCCAATGACACAAACACACCTATTGGATGCACAACATTGGTTAAAAACCCTAATTGGACAAGAATATGCCTAGGGAGGACGAAAATGACCTAAATATTAATTCAATGAAACAAACAAACTTATTGGATGCTCAAGATTGGTTAAAAATCCTAATTGGACAAGAATAAGCCTAGGGAGGACGAAAATGACCTAATTGATCATCCGATGACACAAACACACCTATTGGATGCACAAGATTGGTTAAAAACCCTTATTGGACAAGACTAAGCCTAGGGAGGACGAAAATGACCTAAATGTTAATCCAATGACACAACTCAACTTATTGGATGCACAAGATTGGTTAAAAACCCTAATTGGACAAGAATAAGCCTAGGGAGGACGAAAATGACCTAAATGTTAATCCAATGACACAACTCAACTTATTGGATGCACAAGATTGGTTAAAAACCCTAATTGGACAAGAATAAGCCTAGGGAGGACGAAAATGACCTAATTGATCATCCAATGACACAAAATCACCTATTGGATGCACAAGATTGGTTAAAAACCCTAATTGGACAAGAATAAGCCTAGGGAGGACGAAAATGACCTAAATGTTAATCCAATGACACAACTCAACTTATTGGATGCACAAGATTGGTTAAAAACCCTAATTGGACAAGAATAAGCCTAGGGAGGACGAAAATGACCTAATTGATCATCCAATGACACAAACACACCTATTGGATGCACAAAATTGGTTAAAAACCCTAATTGGACAAGAGTATGCCTAGGGAGGACGAAAATGACCTAAATATTAATTCAATGACACAAACAAACTTAACGGATGCACAAGATTGGTTAAAAACCTTAATGGGACAAGAATAAGCCTAGGGACGAAGAATATGACCTAATTGATCATCCAATGACACAAACACACCTATTAGATGCACAAGATTGGTTAAAAACCCTAATTGGACAAGAATAAGCCTAGGGAGGACGAAAATGACCTAATTGATCATCCAATGACACAAACACACCTATTGGATGCACAAGATTGGTTAAAAACCCTAATTGGACAAGAATAAGCCTAGGGAGGACGAAAATGACCTAAATGTTAATCCAATGACACAACTCAACTTATTGGATGCACAAGATTGGTTAAAAACCCTAATTGGACAAGCATAAGCCTATGGAGGACGAAAATGACCAAATTGATCATCCAATGACACAAACACACCTATTGGATGCACAAGATTGGTTAAAAACCCTAATTGGACAAGAATATGCCTAGGGAGGACGAAAATGACCTAAATATTAATCCAATGACACAAACAAACTTATTGGATGCCCAAGATTGGTTAAAAACCCTAATTGGACAAGAATAAGCCTAGGGAGGACGAAAATGACCTAAATGTTAATCCAATGACACAAATGAACTTATTGGATGCACAAGATTGGTTAAAAACCCTAATTGGACAAGAATAAGCCTAGGGAGGACGAAAATGACCTAATCGATCATCCAATGACACAAATGAACTTATTGGATGCACAAGATTGGTTAAAAACCCTAATTGGACAAGAATAAGCCTAGGGAGGACGAAAATGACCTAATTGATCTTCCAATGACACAAACACACCTATTGGATGCACAAGATTGGTTAAAAACCCTAATTGGACAAGAATATGCCTAGGGAGGACGAAAATGACCTAAATATTAATTCAATGACACAAACAAACTTATTTGATGCACAAGATTGGTTAAAAACCCTAATTGGACAAGAATAAGCCTAGGGAGGACGAAAATGACCTAATTGATCATCCAATGACACAAACACACCTATTGGATGCACAAGATTGGTTAAAAACCCTAATTGGACAAGAATAAGCCTAGGGAGGACGAAAATGACCTAATTGATCATCCAATGACACAAACACACCTACTGGATGCACAAGATTGGTTAAAAACCCTAGTTATACAAGAATATGCCTAGGGAGGACGAAAATGACCTAATTGATCATCCAATGACACAAATGAACTTATTGGATGCACAAGATTGGTTAAAAACCCTAATTGGACAAGAATAAGCCTAGGGAGGACGAAAATGACCTAATTGATCATCCAATGACACAAACACACCTATTGGATGCACAAGATTGGTTAAAAACCCTAATTGGACAAGAATAAGCCTAGGGAGGACGAAAATGACCTAATTGATCATCCAATGACACAAACACACCTATTGGATGCACAAGATTGGTTAAAAACCCTAATTGGATAAGAATATGCCTAAGGAGGACGAAAATGACCTAAATATTAATTCAATGACATAAACAAACTTATTGGATGAACAAAATTGGTTAAAAACCCTAATTGGACAAGAATATGCCTAGGGAGGACGACAATGACCTAATTGATCATCCAATGACACAAACACACCTATTGGATGCACAAAATTGGTTAAAAACCCTAATTGGACAAGAATATGCCTAGGGAGGACGAAAATGACCTAAATATTAGTTCAATGAAACAAACAAACTTAT
>JBBPBR010001821.1:0-92990 GCA_037974775.1 Cicer pinnatifidum | reverse complement strand
TAATTGGACAAGAATAAGCCTAGGGAGGACGAAAATGACCTAAATGTTTATCCAATGACACAAGTCAACTTATTGGATGCACAAGATTGGTTAAAAACCCTAATTGGACAAGAATAAGCCTAGGGAGGACGAAAATGACCTAATTGATCATCCAATGACACAAACACACCTATTGGATGCACAAGATTGGTTAAAAACCCTAATTGGACAAGATGATGCCTAGGGAGGACGAAAATGACCTAAATATTAATTCAATGACACAAACAAACTTATTGGATGCACAAGATTGGTTAAAAACCCTAGTTGGACAAGAATATGCCTAGGGAGGACGAAAATGACCTAATTGATCATCCAATGACACAAACACACCTATTGGATGCACAAGATTGGTTAAAAACTCTAATTGGACAAGAATATGCCTAGGGAGGACGAAAATGACCTAATTGATCATCCAATGACACAAACACACCTATTGGATGCACAAGATTGGTTAAAAACCCTAATTGGACAAGAATAAGCCTAGGGAGGACGAAAGTGACCTAATTGATCATCCAATGACACAAACACAATTATTGGATGCACAAGATTGGTTAAAAACCCTAATTGGACAAGAATATGCCTATGGAGGACAAAAATCACCTAATTGATCATCCAATGAAACAAACACACCTATTGGATGCACAAGATTGGTTAAAAACCCTAATTGGACAAGAATAAGCCAAGGGAGGACGAAAATGACCTAAATGTTAATCCAATGACACAACTCAACTTATTGGATGCACAAGATTGGTTAAAAACCCTAATTGGACAAGAATAAGCCTAGGGAGGACGAAAATGACCTAAATGTTTATCCAATGACACAAGTCAACTTATTGGATGCACAAGATTGGTTAAAAACCCTAATTGGACAAGAATAAGCCTAGGGAGGACGAAAATGACCTAATTGATCATCCAATGACACAAACACACCTATTAGATGCACAAGATTGGTTAAAAACCCTAATTGGACAAGAATAAGCCTAGGGAGGACGAAAATGACCTAATTGATCATCCAATGACACAAACACATCTATTGGATGCACCAGATTGGTTAAAAACTCTAATTGGACAAGAATATGCCTAGGGAGGACGAAAATGACCTAATTGATCATCCAATGACACAAACACACCTATTGGATGCACAAGATTGGTTAAAAACCCTAATTGGACAAGAATAAGCCTAGGGAGGACGAAAGTGACCTAATTGATCATTCAATGACACAAACACAATTATTGGATGCACAAGATTGGTTAAAAACCCTAATTGGACAAGAATATGCCTATGGAGGACAAAAATCACCTAATTGATCATCCAATGACACAAACACACCTATTGGATGCACAAGATTGGTTAAAAACCCTAATTGGACAAGAATAAGCCTAGGGAGGACGAAAATGACCTAAATGTTAATCCAATGACACAACTCAACTTATTGGATGCACAAGATTGGTTAAAAACCCTAATTGGACAAGAATAAGCCTAGGGAGGACGAAAATGACCTAATTGATCATCCAATGACACAAACACACCTATTGGATGCACAAGATTGGTTAAAAACCCTAATTGGACAAGAATAAGCCTAGGGAGGACCAAAATGACATAATTGATCATCTATTGCCACAAACACACCTATTGGATGCACAAGATTGGTTAAACACCTATTGGATGCACAAGATTGGTTAAAAACCCTAATTGGACAAGAATAAGCATTGGGAGGACGAAAATAAACTAATTGATCATCCAATGACACATACACACCTATTGGATGCACAAGATTGGTTAAAAACCCTAATTGGACAAGAATAAGCCTAGGGAGGACGAAAATGACCTAATTGATCATCTATTGCCACAAACACACCTATTGGATGCACAAGATTGGTTAAACACCTATTGGATGCACAAGATTGGTTAAAAACCCTAATTGGACAAGAATATGCCTAGGGAGGACGAAAATGACCTAAATGTTAATCCAATGACACAACTCAACTTATTGGATGCACAAGATTGGTTAAAAACCCTAATTGGACAAGAATAAGCCTATGGAGGACGAAAATAACCTAATTGATCATCTAACGACACATACACACCTATTGGATGCACAAGATTGGTTAAAAACCCTAATTGGACAAGAATAAGCCTAGGGAGGACGAAAATGACCTAATTGATCATCCAATGACACAAACACACCTATTGGATGCACAAGATTGGTTAAAAACCCTAATTGGACAAGAATAAGCCTAGGGAGGACGAAAATGACCTAAATGTTAATCCAATGACACAACTCAACTTATTGGATGCACAAGATTGGTTAAAAACCCTAATTGGACAAGAATAAGCCTAGGGAGGACGAAAATAACTTAACTGATCATCCAATGACACAAACACACCTATTGGATGCACAAGATTGGTTAAAAACCCTAATTGGACAAGAATATGCCTAGGGAGGATGAAAATGACCTAATTGATCATCCAATGACACAAATGAACTTATTGGATGCACAAGATTAGTTAAAAACCCTAATTGGACAAGAATAAGCCTAGGGAGGACGAAAATAACCTAATTGATCATCCAATGACACAAATGAACTTATTGGATGCACAAGATTACTTAAAAACCCTAATTGGACAAGAATAAGCCTAGGGAGGACGAAAATAACCTAATTGATCATCCAATGACACAAACACACCTATTGGATGCACAAGATTGGTCTAAAACTCTAATTGGACAAGAATATGCCTAGGGAGGACGAAAATGACCTAAATTTTAATCCAATGACACAAATGAACGTATTGGATGCACAAGATTGGTTAAAAACCCTAATTGGACAAGAATAAGCCTATGGAGGACGAAAATGACCTAATTGATCATCCAATGACACAAACACACCTATTGGATGCACAAGATTGGTTAAAAACCCTAATTGGACAAGAATAAGCTTAGGGAGGACGAAAATGACCTAAATGTTAATCCAATGACAAAACTCAACTTATTGGATGCACAAGATTGGTTAAAAACCCTAATTGGACAAGAATAAGCCTATGGAGGACGAAAATGACCTAATTGATCATCCAATGACACAAACACACCTATTGGATGCACAAGATTGGTTAAAAACCCTAATTGGACAAGAATAAGCCTAGGGAGGACGAAAATGACCTAAATGTTAATCCAATGACACAACTCAACTTATTGGATGCACAAGATTGGTTAAAAACCCTAATTGGACAAGAATAAGCCTAGGAAGGACGAAAATGATCTAATTGATCATCCAATGACACAAACACACCTATTGGATGCACAAGATTGGTTAAAAACCCTAATTGGACAAGAGTATGCCTAAGGAGGACGAAAATGACCTAAATATTAATTCAATGACACAAACAAACTTATCGGATGCACAAGATTGGTTAAAAACCCTAATTGGACAAGAATAAGCCTAGGAACGACGAAAATGACCTAATTGATCATCCAATGACACAAACACACCTATTAGATGCACAAGATGGGTTTAAAACCCTAATTGGAGAAGAATAAGCCTAGGGAGGACGAAAATGACCTAATTGATCATCCAATGACACAAACACACCTATTGGATGCACAAGATTGGTTAAAAACGCTAATTGGACAAGAATATGCCTAGGGAGGACGTAAATGACCTAATTGATAATCCAATGACACAAACACACCTATTGGATGCACAAGATTGGTTAAAAACCGTAATTGGACAAGAATATGCCTAGGGAGGACGAAAATGACCTAAATATTAATTCTATGACACAAACAAACTTATCGGATGCACAAGATTGGTTAAAAACCCTAATTGGACAAGAATAAGCCTAGGGAGGACGAAAATGACCTAATTGATCATCCAATGACACAAACACACCTATTAGATGCACAAGATTGGTCAAAAACCCTAATTGGACAAGAATAAGCCTAGGGAGGACGAAAATGACCTAATTGATCATCCAATGACACAAACACACCTATTGAATGCACAAGATTGGTCTAAAACTCTAATTGGACAAGAATATACCTAGGGAGGACGTAAATGACCTAAATGTTAATCCAATGACACAAATGAACTTATTGGATGCACAAGATTGGTTAAAAACCCTAATTGGGCAAGAATAAGCCTAGGGAGGACGAAAATGACCTAATTGATCATCCAATGACACAAACACACCAATTGGATGCACAAGATTGGTTAAAAACCCTAATTGGGAAAGAATAAGCCTAGGGAGGACGAAAATGACATAATTGATCATCCAATGACACAAAAACACCTATTGGATGCACAAGATTGGTTAAAAACCCTAATTGGACAAGAATAAGCCTAGGGAGGACGAAAATGACCTAAATGTTAATCCAATGACACAACTCAACTTATTGGATGCACAAGATTGGTTAAAAACCCTAATTGGGCAAGAATAAGCCCAGGGAGGACGAAAATGACCTAATTGATCATCCAATGACACAAACACACCTATTGGATGCACAAGATTGGTTAAAAACCCTAATTGGACAAGAATAAGCCTAGGGAGGACGAAAATGACCTAAATATTAATTCAATGACACAAATGAACTTATTGGATGCACAAGATTGGTTAAAAACCCTAATTGGACAAGAATAAGCATAGAGAGGACGAAAATGACCTAATTGATCATCCAATGACACAAACACACCTATTGGATGCACAAGATTGGTTAAAAACCCTAATTGGACAAGAATATGCCTAGGGAGGACGAAAATGACCTAATTGATCATCCAATGACACAAATGAACTTATTGGATGCACAAGATTAGTTAAAAACCCTAATTGGACAAGAATAAGCCTAGGGAGGACGAAAATAACCTAATTGATCATCCAATGACACAAACACACCTACTGGATGCACAAGATTGGTCTAAAACTCTAATTGGACAAGAATATGCCTAGAGAGGACGAAAATGACCTAAATGTTAATCCAATGACACAAATGAACTTATTGGATGCACAAGATTGGTTAAAAACCCTAATTGGACAAGAATAAGCCTAGGGAGGACGAAAATGACTTAAATGTTAATCCAATGACACAACTCAACTTATTGGATGCACAAGATTGGTTAAAAACCCTAATTGGACAAGAATATGCCTAGGGAGGACGAAAATGACCTAATTTATCATCCAATGACACAAACACACCTATTGGATGCACAAGATTGGTTAAAAACCCTAATTGGACAAGAATATGCCTAGGGAGGACGAAAATGACCTAAATATTAATACAATGAAACAAACAAAGTTATTGGATGCACAAGATTGGTTAAAAACCCTAATTGGACAAGAATAAGCCTAGGGAGGACGAAAATGACCTAATTGATCATCCAATGACACAAACACACCTATTGGATGCACAAGATTGGTTAAAAACCCTAATTGGACAAGAATAAGCCTAGGGAGGACGAAAATGAACTAAATGTTAATCCAATGACACAACTCAACTTATTGGATGCACAAGATTGGTTAAAAACCCTAATTGGACAAGAATAAGCCTAGGGAGGACGAAAATGACCTAAATGTTAATCCAATGACACAACTCAACTTATTGGATGCACAAGATTGGTTAAAAACCCTAATTGGACAAGAATAAGCCTAGGGAGGACGAAAATGACCTAATTGATCATCCAATGACACAAACACACCTATTGGATGCACAAGATTCGTTAAAAACCCTAATTGGACAAGAATATGCCTACGGAGGACGAAAATGACCTAATTGATCATCCAATGACACAAACACACCTATTGGATGCACAAGATTGGTTAAAAACCCTAATTGGACAAGAATAAGCCTAGGGAGGACGAAAATTACCTAATTGATCATCCAATCACACAAACACACCTATTGGATGCACAAGATTGGTTAAAAACCATAATTGGACAAGAATATGCCTAGGGAGGACGAAAATGACTTAAATGTTAATCAAATGACAAAAATGAACTTTTTGGATGCACAAGATTGGTTAAAAACCCTTATTGGACAAGAATAAGCCTAGGGAGGAGGAAAATGACCTAATTGATCATCCAATGACACAAACACACCTATTGGATGCACAAGATTGGTTAAAAACCCTAATTGGACAAGCATATGCCTAGGGAGGACGAAAATGACCTAAATGTTAATCCAATGACACAACTCAACTTATTGGATGCACAAGATTGGTTAAAAACCCTAATTGGACAAGAATAAGCCTAGGGAGGACGAAAATGACCTAATTGATCATCCAATGACACAAACACACCTATTGGATGCACAACATTGGTTAAAAACCCTAATTGGACAAGAATATGCCTAGGGAGGACGAAAATGACCTAAATATTAATTCAATGAAACAAACAAACTTATTGGATGCTCAAGATTGGTTAAAAATCCTAATTGGACAAGAATAAGCCTAGGGAGGACGAAAATGACCTAATTGATCATCCGATGACACAAACACACCTATTGGATGCACAAGATTGGTTAAAAACCCTTATTGGACAAGACTAAGCCTAGGGAGGACGAAAATGACCTAAATGTTAATCCAATGACACAACTCAACTTATTGGATGCACAAGATTGGTTAAAAACCCTAATTGGACAAGAATAAGCCTAGGGAGGACGAAAATGACCTAAATGTTAATCCAATGACACAACTCAACTTATTGGATGCACAAGATTGGTTAAAAACCCTAATTGGACAAGAATAAGCCTAGGGAGGACGAAAATGACCTAAATGTTAATCCAATGACACAAATGAACTTATTGGATGCACGAGATTGGGTAAAAACCCTAATTGGACAAGAAAAAGCCTAGGGAGGACGAAAATGACCTAATTGATCATCCAATGACAAAAACATGCCTATTGGATGCACAAGATTGGTTAAAACCCCTAATTGGACCAGAATAAGCCTAGGGAGGACGAAAATGACCTAATTGATCATCCAATGACACAAACACACCTATTAGATGCACAAGATTGGTTAAAAACCCTAATTGGATAAGAATAAGCCTAGGGAGGACGAAAATGACCTAATTGATCATCCAATGACACAAACACACCTATTGGATGCACAAGATTGGTTAAAAACCCTAATTGGACAAGAATAAGCCTAGGGAGGACGAAAATGACCTAAATGTTAATCCAATGACACAACTCAACTTATTGGATGCACAAGATTGGTTAAAAACCCTAATTGGACAAGAATAAGCATAGGGAGGACGGAAATGACCTAATTGATCATCCAATGACACAAACACACCTATTGGATGCACAAGATTGGTTAAAATCCCTAATTGGAAAAGAATATGCCTAGGAAGGACGAAAATGACCTAATTGATCATCCAATGACACAAACACACCTATTGGATGCACAAGATTGGTTAAAAACCCTAATTGGACAAGAATATGCCTAGGGAGGACGAAAATGACCTAAATGTTAATCCAATGACACAAATGAACTTATGGGATGCTCAAGATTGGTTAAAAATCCTAATTGGACAAGAATAAGCCTAAGGAGGACGAAAATGACCTAAATGCTAATCCAATGTCACAACTCAACTTATTGGATGCACAAGATTGGTTAAAAACCCTAATTGGACAAGAATAAGCCTAGGGAGGACGAAAATGACCTAATTGATCATCCAATGACACAAACACACCTATTGGATGCACAAGATTGGTTAAAAACCCTAATTGGACAAGAATAAGCCTAGGGAGGACGAAAATGACCTAATTGATCATCCAATGACACAAACACACCTATTGGATGCACAAGATTGGTTAAAAACCCTAATTGGACAAGAATAAGCCTAGGGAGGACGAAAGTGACCTAATTGATCATCCAATGACACAAACACACCTATTGGATGCACAAGATTTGTTTAAAATCCTAGTTGGACAAGAATATGCCTAGGGAGGACGAAAATGACCTAATTGATCATCCAATGACACAAATGAACTTATTGGATGCACAAGATTGGTTAAAAACCCTAATTGGACAAGAATAAGCCTAGGGAGGACGAAAATGACCTAATTGATCATCCAATGACACAAACACACCTATTGGATGCACAAGATTGGTTAAAAACCCTAATTGGACAAGAATAAGCCTAGGAAGGACGAAAATGACCTAATTGATCATCCAATGACACAAGCACACCTATTGGATGCACAAGATTGGTTAAAACCCCTATTTGGACAAGAATATGCCTAGGGAAAACGAAAATGACCTAAATATTAATTCAATGACACAAACAAAGTTATTGGATGCACAAGATTGGTTAAAAACCCTAATTGGACAAGAATAAGCCTAGGGAGGACGAAAATGACCTAATTATTCATCCAATGACACAAACACACCTATTGGATGCACAAGATTGGTTAAAAACCCTAATTGGACAAGAATATGCCTAGGGAGGACGAAAATGACCTAATTGATCATCCAATGACACAAACACACCTATTGGATGCACAAGATTGGTTAAAAACCCTAATTGGACAAGAATAAGCCTAGGGAGGACGAAAGTGACCTAGTTGATCATCCAATGACACAAACACACCTATTGGATGCACAAGATTGGTTAAAAACCCTAATTGGACAAGAATATGCCTAGGGAGGACGAAAATGACCTAATTGATCATCCAATGACACAAATGAACTTATTGGATGTACAAGATTAGTTAAAAACCCTAATTGGACAAGAATAAGCCTAGGGATAACGAAAATGACCTAATTGATCATCCAATGACACAAACACACCTATTGGATGCACAAGATTGGTTAAAAACCCTAATTGGACAAGAATATGCCTAGGGAGGACGAAAATGACCTAAATGTTAATCCAATGACACAAATGAACTTATTGGATGCACAAGATTGGTTAAAAACCCTAATTGGACAAGAATAAGCCTAGGGAGGAGAAAACGACCAAATTGATCATCCAATGCCACAAACACACCTATTGGATGCACAAGATTGGTTAAAAACCCTAATTGGACAAGAATATGCCTAGGGAGGACGAAAATGAGCTAAATAATATTTCAATGACACAAACAAAGTAATTGGATGCACAAGATTGGTTAAAAACCCTAATTGGACAAGAATAAGCCTAGGGAGGACGAAAATGACCTAATTGATCATCCAATGACACAAACACACCTATTGGATGCACAAGATTGGTTAAAAACCCTAATTGGACAAGAATATGCCTAGGGAGGACGAAAATGACCTAAATATTAATTCAATGACACAAACAAACTTATTTGAGGCACAAGATTGGTTAAAAACCCTAATTGGCCAAGAATAAGCCTAGGGAGGACGAAAATGACCTAATTGATCATCCAATGACACAAACACACCTATTGGATGCACAAGATTGGTTAAAAACCCTAATTGGACAAGAATAAGCCTAGGGAGGACGAAAATGACCTAATTGATCATCCAATGACACAAACACACCTATTGGAAGCACAAGATTGGTTAAAAACCCTAATTGGACAAGAATATGCATAGGGAGGACCAAAATGACCTAATTGATCATCGAATGACACAAACACACCTATTGGATGCACAAGTTTGGTTAAAAACCCTAATTGGACAAGAATATGCCTAGGGAGGACGAATATGACCTAAATGTTAATCCAATAACACAAATGAACTTATTGGATGCACAAGATTGGTTAAAAACCCTAATTGGACAAGAATAAGCCTAGGGAGAACGAAAATGACCTAAATGTTAATCCAATGACACAACTCAACATATTGGATGCACAAGATTGGTTAAAAACCCTAATTGGACAAGAATAAGCCTAGGGATGACGAAAATGACCTAATCGATGATCCAATGACACAAGAACACCTATTGGATGCACAAGATTGGTTAAAAACCCTAATTGGACAAGAATAAGCCTAGGGAGGACGAAAATGACCTAATTGATCATCCAATGACACAAACACACCTATTGGATGCACAAGATTGGTTAAAAACCCTAATTGGACAAGAATATGCCTAGGGAGGACGAATATGACCTAAATGTTAATCCAATAACGCAAATGAACTTATTGGATGCACAAGATTGGTTAAAAACCCTAATTGGACAAGAATAAGCCTAGGGAGGACGAAAATGACCTAAATGTTAATCCAATGACACAACTCAACTTATTGGATGCACAAGATTGGTTAAAAACCCTAATTGGACAAGAATAAGCCTAGGGAGGACGAAAATGACCTAATTGATCATCCAATGACACAAACACACCTATTGGATGCACAAGATTGGTTAAAAACCCTAATTGGACAAGAATATGCCTAGGGAGGACGAAAATGACCTAATTGATCATCCAATGACACAAATGAACTTATTGGATGCACAAGATTAGTTAAAAACCCAAATTGGACATGAATAAGCCTAGGGAGGACAAAAATAACCTAATTGATCATCAAATGACACAAACACACCTATTGGATGCACAAGATTGGTTAAAAACCCTAATTGGACAAGAATATGCCTAGGGAGGACGAAAATGACCTAAATGTTAATCCAATGACACAAATGAACTTATTGGATGCACAAGATTGGTTAAAAACCCTAATTGGACAAGAATAAGCCTAGGGAGGACGAAAATGACCTAATTGATCATCCAATGACACAAACAATCCTATTGGATGCACAAGATTGGTTAAAAACCCTAATTGGACAAGAATATGCCTAGGGAGGACGAAAATGACCTAAATGTTAATCCAATGACACAAATGAACTTATTGGATGCACAAGATTGGTTAAAAACCCTAATTGGACAAGAATAAGCCTAGGGAGGACGAAAATGACCTAAATGTTAATCCAATGACACAACTCAACTTATTGGATGCACAAGATTGGTTAAAAACCCTAATTGGACAATAATAAGCCTATGGAGGACGAAAATGACCTAATTGATCATCCAATGACAAAACACACCTATTGGATGCACAAGATTGGTTAAAAACCCTAATTGGACAAGAATAAGCCTGTGGAGGACGAAAATAACCTAATTGATCATCCAATGACACAAACACACCTATTGGATGCACAAGATTGGTCTAAAACTCTAATTGGACAAGAATATGCCTAGGGAGGACGAAAATGACCTAAATGTTAATCCAATGACACAAATGAACTTATTGGATGCACAAGATTGGTTAAAAACCCTAATTGGACAAGAATAAGCCTAGGGAGGACGAAAATGACCTAAATGTTAATCCAATGACACAACTCAACTTATTGGATGCACAAGATTGGTTAAAAACCCTAATTGGGAAAGAATAAGCCTAGGGAGGACGAAAATGACCTAATTGATCATCCAATGACCCGAACACACCTATTGGATGCACAAGATTGGTTAAAAACCCTAATTGGACAAGAATAAGCCTATGGAGGATGAAAATGACCAAATTGATCATCCAATGACACAAATGAACTTATTGGATGCACAAGATTAGTTAAAAACCCTAATTGGACAAGAATAAGCCTAGGGAGGACGAAAATAACCTAATTGATCATCCCATGACACAAACACACCTATTGGATGCACAAGATTGGTCTAAAACTCTAATTGGACAAGAATATGCCTAGGGAGGACGAAAATGACCTAAATGTTAATCCAATGACACAAATGAACTTATTGGATGCACAAGATTGGTTAAAAACCCTAATTGGACAAGAATAAGCCTAGGGAGGAAGAAAATGACCTAAATGTTAATCCAATGACACAACTCAACTTATTGGATGCACAAGATTGGTTAAAAACCCTAATGGGGAAAGAATAAGCCTAGGGAGGACGAAAATGACCTAATTGATCATCCAATGACCCAAACACACCTATTTGATGCACAAGATTGGTTAAAAGCCCTAATTGGACAAGAACAAGCCTAGGGAGGATGAAAATGACCCAATTGATCATCCATTGCCACAAACACACCTAATGGATGCACAAGATTGGTTAAAAACCCTAATTGGACAAGAATATGCCTAGGGAGGACGATAAGGACCTAATTGGTCATCCAATGACACAAACACACCAATTGGATGCACAAGATTGGTTAAAAACCCTAATTGGACAAGAATATGCCCAGGGAGGACGAAAATGACCTAATTGATCATCCAATGACACAAATGAACTTATTGGATGCACAAGATTAGTTAAAAACCCTAATTGGACAAGAATAAGCCTAGGGAGGACGAAAATAACCTAATTGATCATCCAATGACACAAACACACCTATTGGATGCACAAGATTGGTCTAAAACTCTAATTGGACAAGAATATGCCTAGGGAGGACGAAAATGACCTAAATGTTAATCCAATGACACAAATGAACTTATTGGATGCACAAGATTGGTTAAAAACCCTAATTGGACAAGAATAAGCCTAGGGAGGACGAAAATGACCTAAATGTTAATCCAATGACACAACTCAACTTATTGGATGCACAAGATTGGTTAAAAACCCTAATTGGGAAAGAATAAGCCTAGGGAGGACGAAAATGACCTAATTGATCATCCAATGACCCAAACACACCTATTGGATGCACAAGATTGGTTAAAAACCCTAATTGGACAAGAATAAGCCTATGGAGGATGAAAATGACCTAATTGATCATCCAATGACACAAATGAACTTATTGGATGCACAAGATTAGTTAAAAACCCTAATTGGACAAGAATAAGCCTAGGGAGGACGAAAATAACCTAATTGATCATCCCATGACACAAACACACCTATTGGATGCACAAGATTGGTCTAAAACTCTAATTGGACAAGAATATGCCTAGGGAGGACGAAAATGACCTAAATGTTAATCCAATGACACAAATGAACTTATTGGATGCACAAGATTGGTTAAAAACCCTAATTGGACAAGAATAACCCTAGGGAGGACGAAAATGACCTAAATGTTAATCCAATGACACAACTCAACTTATTGGATGCACAAGATTGGTTAAAAACCCTAAACGGACAAGAATAAGCCTATGGAGGACGAAAATGACCTAATTGATCATCCAATGACACAAACACACCTATTGGATGCACAAGATTGGTTAAAAACCCTAATTGGACAAGAATAAGCCTAGGGAGGACGAAAATAACCTAATTGATCATCCAATGACACAAACACACCTATTGGATGCACAAGATTGGTCTAAAACTCTAATTGGACAAGAATATGCCTAGGTAGGACGAAAATGACCTAAATGTTAATCCAACGACACAAATGAACGTATTGGGTGCACAAGATTGGTTAAAAACCCTAATTGGACAAGAATAAGCCGAGGGAGGACGAAAATAACCTAATTGATCATCCAATGACACAAACACACCTATTGGATGCACAAGATTGGTTAAAAACCCTAATTGGACAAGAATATGCCTAGGGAGGACGAAAATGACCTAAATGTTAATCCAATGACACAAATGAACTTATTGGATGCACAAGATTGGTTAAAAACCCTAATTGGACAAGAATAAGCCTAGGGAGGACGAAAATGACCTAAATGTTAATCCAATGACACAACTCAACTTATTGGATGCAAAAGATTGGTTAAAAACCCTAATTGGACAAGAATAAGCCTATGGAGGGCGAAAATGACCTAATTGATCATCCAATGACACAAACACACCTATTGGATGCACAAGATTGGTTAAAAACCCTAATTGGACAAGAATAAGCCTAGGGAGGACGAAAATGACCTAAATGTTAATCCAATGACACAACTCAACTTATTGGATGCACAAGATTGGTTAAAAACCCTAATTGGACAAGAATAAGCCTAGGGAGGACGAAAATGACCTAATTGATCATCCAATGACACAAACACACCTATTGGATGCACAAGATTGGTTAAAAACCCTAATTGGACAAGAATATGCCTAGGGAGGACGAAAATGACCAAAATGTTAAACCAATGACACAAATGAACTTACTAGATGCACAAGATTGGTTAAAAACCCTAATTGGACAAGAATAAGCCTAGGGAGGACGAAAATGACCTAAATGTTAATCCAATGACACAACTCAACTTATTGGATGCACAAGATTGGTTAAAAACCCTAATTGGACAAGAATAAGCCTAGGGAGGACGAAAATGACCTAATTGATCATCCAATGACACAAACACACCTATTGGATGCACAAGATTGGTTAAAAACCTTAATTGGACAAGAATAAGCCTAGAGAGGACGAAAATGACCTAATTGATCATCCAATGACACAAACACACCTATTGGATGCACAAGATTGGTTAAAAACCCTAATTGGACAAGAATATGCCTAGGGAGGACGAAAATGAGCTAATTGATCTTCCAATGACACAACTCAACTTATTGGATGCACAAGATTGCTTAAAAAACCTATTTGGACAACAATAAGCTTAGGGAGGAAGAAAATGACCTAATTGATCATCCAATGACACAAACACACCTATTGGATGCACAAGATTGGTTAAAAACCTTAATTGGACAAGAATATGCCTAGGGAGGATGAAAATGACCTAAATGTAAATTCAATGACACGAACAAACTTATTGGATGCACAAGATTGGTTAAAAACCCTAATTGGACAAGAATAAGCCTAGGGAGGACGAAAATGACCTAATTGATCATCCAATGACACAAACACACCTATTGGATGCACAAGATTGGTTAAAAACCCTAATTGGACAAGAAGATGCCTAGGGAGGACGAAAATGACCTAAATGTTAAACCAATGACACAAATGAACTTACTGGATGCACAAGATTGGTTAAAAACCCTAATTGGACAAGAATAAGCCTAGGGAGGACGAAAATGACCTAAATGTTAATCCAATGACACAACTCAACTTATTGGATGCACAAGATTGGTTAAAAACCCTAATTGGACAAGAATAAGCCTAGGGAGGACGAAAATGACCTAATTGATCATCCAATGACACAAACACACCTATTGGATGCACAGGATTGGTTAAAAACCCTAATTGGACAAGAATAAGCCTAGGGAGGACCAAAATGACCTAATTGATCATTCAATGACACAAACAAACCTATTGGAAGCACAAGATTGGTTAAAAACCCTAATTGGACAAGAATATGCCTAGGGAGGACGAAAATGACCTAAATATTAATTCAAGGACACAAACAAAGTTATTGGATGCACAAGATTAGTTAAAAACCCTAATTGGACAAGAATAAGCCTAGGGAGGACGAAAATGACCTAAATGTTAATCCAATGACACAACTCAACTTATTGGATGCACAAGATTGGTTAAAAACCCTAATTGGACAAGAATAAGCCTAGGGAGGACGAAAATGACCTAAATGTTAATCCAATGACACAACTCAACTTATTGGATGCACAAGATTGGTTAAAAACCCTAATTTGACTAGAATAAGCCTAGGGAGGACGAAAATGACCTAATTGATCATCCATTGCCACAAACACACCTAATGGATGCACAAGATTGGTTAAAAACCCTAATTGGACAAGAATAAGCCTAGGGAGGACGAAAATGACCTAAATGTTAATCCAATGACACAACTCAACTTATTGGATGCACAAGATTGGTTAAAAACCCTAATTGGACAAGAATAAGCCTATGGAGGATGAAAATAACCTAATTGATCATCCAATGACACAAACACACCTATTGGATGCACAAGATTGGTTAAAAACCCTAATTGGACAAGAATAAGCCTAGGGAGGACGAAAATGACCTAATTGATCATCCAATGACACAAACACACCTATTGGATGCACAAGATTGGTTAAAAACTCTAATTGGACATGAATATGCCTAGGGAGGACAAAAATGACCTAATTGATCATCCAATGACACAAACACACCTATTGGATGCACAAGATTGGTTAAAAACCCTAATTGGACAAGAATAAGCCTAGGGAGGACGAAAGTGACCTAATTGATCATCCAATGACACAAACACAATTATTGGATGCACAAGATTGGTTAAAAACCCTAATTGGACAAGAATATGCCTAGGGAGGACAAAAATCACCTAATTGATCATCCAATGACACAAACACACCTATTAGATGCACAAGATTGGTTAAAAACCCTAATTGGACAAGAATAAGCCTAGGGAGGACGAAAGTGACCTAATTGATCATCCAATGACACAAACACAATTATTGGATGCACAAGATTGGTTAAAAGCCCTAATTGGACAAGAATATGCCTAGGGAGGACAAAAATCCCTAATTGATCATCCAATGACACAGACACACCTATTGGATGCACAAGATTGGTTAAAAACCCTAATTGGACAAGAATAAGCCTAGGGAGGACGAAAATGACCTAAATGTTAATCCAATGACACAAATGAACTTATTGGATGCACAAGATTGGTTAAAAACCCTAATTGGACAAGAATAAGCCTAGGGAGGACGAAAATGACTTAAATGTTAATCCAATGACACAACTCAACTTATTGGATGCACAAGATTGGTTAAAAACCCTAATTGGACAAGAATAAGCCTATGGAGGACGAAAATGACCTAATTGATCATCCAATGACACAAACACACCTATTGGATGCGTAAGATTTGTTAAAAACCCTAATTGGACAAGAATATGCCTAGGGAGGATGAAAATGACCTAAATATTAATTCAATGACACAAACAAACTTATCGGATGCACAAGATTGGTTAAAAACCCTAATTGGAAAAGAATAAGCCTAGGGAGGACGAAAATGACCTAATTGATCATCCAATGACACAAACACACCTATTGGATGCGGAAGATTGGTTAAAAACCCTAATTGGACAAGAATATGCCTAGGGAGGACGAAAATGACCTAAATATTAATTCAATGACACAAACAAACTTATCGGATGCACAAGATTGGTTAAAAACCCTAATTGGACAAGAATATGCCTAGGGAGGACAAAAATCACCTAATTGATCATCCAATGACACAAACACACCTATTGGATGCACAAGATTGGTTAAAAACTCTAATTGGACAAGAATAAGCCTAGGGAGGACGAAAGTGACCTAATTGATCATCCAATGACACAAACACAATTATTGGATGCACAAGATTGGTTAAAAACCCTAATTGGACAAGAATATGCCTACGGAGGACAAAAATCACCTAATTGATCATCCAATGACACAAACACACCTATTGGATGCACAAGATTGGTTAAAAACCCTAATTGGACAAGAATAAGCCTAGGGAGGACGAAAATGACTTAAATGTTAATCCAATGACACAACTCAACTTATTGGATGCACAAGATTGGTTAAAAACCCTAATTGGACAAGAATAAGCCTATGGAGGACGAAAATGACCTAATTGATTATCCAATGAGACAAACACACCTATTGGATGCGCAAGATTTGTTAAAAATCCTAATTGGACAAGAATATGCCTAGGGAGGACGAAAATGACCTAAATATTAATTCAATGACACAAACAAACTTATCGGATGCACAAGATTGGTTAAAAACCCTAATTGGAAAAGAATAAGCCTAGGGAGGACGAAAATGACCTAATTGATCATCCAATGACACAAACACACCTATTGGATGCGCAAGATTGGTTAAAAACCCTAATTGGACAAGAATATGCCTAAGGAGGACGAAAATGACCTAATTGATCATCCAATGACACAAACACACCTATTGGATGCACAAGATTGGTTAAAAACCCTAATTGGACAAGAATAGGCCTAGGGAGGACAAAAATGACCTAATTGATCATCGAATGACACAAACACACCTATTGGATGCACAAGATTGGTTAAAAACCCTAATTGGACAAGAATATGCCTAGGGAGGACGAAAATGACCTAAATAATAATTCAATGACACAAACAAAGTTATTGGATGCACAAGATTGGTTAAAAACCCTAATTGGACAAGAATAAGCCTAGGGAGGACGTAAATGACTTAATTGATCATCCAATGACACAAACACACCTATTGGATGCACAAGATTGGTTAAAAACCCTAATTGGACAAGAATATTCCTAGGGAGGACAAAAATGACCTAAATATTAATTCAATGACACAAACAAACTTATCGGATGCACAAGATTGGTTAAAAACCCTAATTGGACAAGAATAAGCCTAGGGAGGACGAAAATGACCTAATTGATCATCCAATGACACAAACATACGTATTGGATGCACAAGATTGGTTAAAAACCCTAATTGTACAAGAATAAGCCTAGGGAGGACGAAAATGACCTAATTGATCATCCAATGACACAAACACACCTATTGGATGCACAAGATTGGTTAAAAACCCTAATTGGACAAGAATATGCCTAGGGAGGACGAAAATGACCTAATTGATCATGCAATGACACAAATGAACTTATTGGATGCACAAGATTAGTTAAAAACCCTAATTGGACAAGAATATGCCTATGGAGGACGAAAATGACCTAATTGATCATCCAATGACACAAACACACCTATTGGATGCGCAAGATTTGTTAAAAACCCTAATTGGACAAGAATATGCCTAGGGAGGACGAAAATGACCTAAATATTAATTCAATGACACAAACAAACTTATCGGATGCACAAGATTGGTTAAAAACCCTAATTGGAAAAGAATAAGCCTATGGAGGACGAAAATGACCTAATTGATCATCCAATGACACAAACACACCTATTGGATGCGCAAGATTGGTTAAAAACCCTAATTGGACAAGAAGATGCCTAGGGAGGACGAAAATGACCTAAATATTAATTCAATGACACAAACAAACTTATCGGATGCACAAGATTGGTTAAAAACCCTAATTGGACAAGAATAAGCCTAGGGCGGACGAAAATGACCTAATTGATCATCCAATGACACTAACACACCTATTAGATGCACAAGATTGGTTAAAAACCCTAATTGGACAAGAATAAGCCTAGGGAGGACGAAAATGACCTAATTGATCATCCAATGACACAAACACACCTATTGGATGCACAAGATTGGTTAAAAACCCTAATTGGACAAGAATATGCCTAGGGAGGACGAAAATGACCTAAATGTTAATCCAATGACCCAAATGAACTTATTGGATGCACAAGATTGGTTAAAAACCCTAACTGGACAAGAATAAGCCTAGGGAGGACGAAAATGACCTAATTGATCATCCAATGACACAAACACACCTATTGGATGCACAAGATTGGTTAAAAACCCTAACTGGACAAGAATAAGCCTAGGGAGGACGAAAATGACATAAATGTTAATCCAATGACACAATTCAACTTATTGGATGCACAAGATTGGTTAAAAACCCTAATTGGACAAGAATATGCCTAGGGAGGACGAAAATGACCTAATTGATCATCCAATGACACAAACACACCTATTGGATGCACAAGATTGGTTAAAAACCCTAATTGGACAAGAATAAGCCTAGGGAGGACGAAAATGACCTAATTGATCATCCAATGACACAAACACACCTATTGCATGCACAAGATTGGTTAAAAACCCTAATTGGACAAGAATATGCCTAGGGAGGATGGATATGACCTAAATGTTAATCCAATGACACAAATGAACTTATTGGATGCACTAGATTGGTTAAAAACCCTAATTGGACAAGAATATGCCTAGGGAGGACGAAAATGACCTAAATGTTAATCCAATGACACAAATGAACTTATTGGATGCACAAGATTGGTTAAAAACCCTAATTGGACCAGAATAAGCCTAGGAAGGACGAAAATGACCTAATTGATCATCCAATGACACAAACACATCTATTGGATGCACAAGATTGGTTAAAAACCCTAATTGGACAAGAATATGCCTAGGGAGGACGAAAATGACCTAAATATTAATTCAATGACATAAACAAACTTGTTGGATGCACAAGAATGGTTAAAAACCCTAATTGGACAAGAATAAGCCTAGGGAGGACGAAAATGACCTAATTGATCATCCAATGACACAAACACACCTATTGGATGCACAAGATTGGTTAAAAACCCTAATTGGACAAGAATAAGCCTAGGGAGGACGAAAATGACCTAATTGATCATCCAATGACATAAACACACCTATTGGATGCACAAGATTGGTTAAAAACCTTAATTGGACAAGAATAAGCCTAGGGAAGACGAAAATGACCTAATTGATCATCCAATGACACAAACACACCTATTAGATGCACAAGATTGGTTTAAAACCCTAATTGGACAAGAATATGCCTAGGGAGGACGAAAATGACCTAATTGATCATCCAATGACACAAATGAACTTATTGGATGCACAAGATTGGTTAAAAACCCTAATTGGACAAGAATAAGCCTAGGAAGGACGAAATGACCTAATTGATCATCCAATGACACAAACACACCTATTGGATGCACAAGATTTGTTAAAAATCCTAATTGGACAAGAATATGCCTAGGGAGGACGAAAATGACCTAAATGTTAATCCAATGACACAAATGAACTTATTGGATGCACAAGATTGGTTAAAAACCCTAATTGGACAAGAATAAGCCTAGGAAGGACGAAATGACCTAATTAATCATCCAATGACACAAGCACACCTATTGGATGAACAAGATTGGTTAAAAACCCTAATTTGACAAGAATATGCCTAGGGAGGACAGATATGACCTAAATGTTAATCCAATGACACAAATGAACTTATTGGATGCACAAGATTGGAAAAAAAACCCTAATTGGACAAGAATAAGCCTAGGGAGGACGAAAATGACCTAATTGATCATCCAATGACACAAACACACCTATTGGATGCACAAGATTGGTTAAAAACCCTAATTGGACAAGAATATGCCTAGGGAGGACGAAAATGACCTAAATATTAATTCAATGACACAAACAAAGTTATTGGATGCACAAGATTGGTTAAAAACCCTAATTGGACAAGAATAAGCCTAGGGAGGACGAAAATGACCTAATTGATCATCCAATGACACAAACACACCTATTGGATGCACAAGATTGGTTAAAAACCCTAATTGGACAAGAATATGCCTAGGGAGGACGAAAATGACCTAAATATTAATTCAATGACACAAACAAAGTTATTGGATGCACAAGATTGGTGAAAAACCCTAATTGGACAAGAATAAGCCTAGGGGGAACGAAAATGACCTAATTGATCATCCAATGACACAAACACACCTATTGGATGCACAAGATTGGTTAAAAACCCTAATTGGACAAGAATATGCCTAGGGAGGACGAAAATGACCTAAATATTAATTCAATGACACAAACAAAGTTATTGGATGCACAAGATTGGTTAAAAACCCTAATTGGACAAGAATAAGCCTAGGGAGGACGAAAATGACCTAATTGATCATCCAATGACACAAACACACCTATTGGATGCACAAGATTGGTTAAAAACCCTAATTGGACAAGAATAAGCCTAGGGAGGACGAAAATGACCTAATTGATCATCCAATGACACAAACACACCTATTGGAGCACAAGATTGGTTAAAAACCCTAATTGGACAAGAATAAGCCTAGGGAGGACGAAAATGACCTAATTGATCATCCAATGACACAAACACACCTATTGGATGCACAAGATTGGTTAAAAACCCTAATTGGACAAGAATAAGCCTAGGGAGGACGAAAATGACCTAATTGATCATCCAATGACACAAACACACCTATTGGATGCACAAGATTGGTTAAAAACCCTAATTGGACAAGAATAAGCCTAGGGAGGACGAAAATGACCTAATTGATCATCCAATGACACAAGCACACCTATTGGATGCACAAGGTTGGTTAAAAACCCTAATTGGACAAGAATAAGCCTAGGGAGGACGAAAATGACCTAATTGATCATCCAATGACACAAACACACCTATTGGATGCACAAGATTGGTTAAAAACCCTAATTGGACAAGAATATGCCTAGGGAGGACGAAAATGACCTAAATATTAATTCAATGACACAAACAAACTTATTTGAGGCACAAGATTGGTTAAAAACCCTAATTGGCCAAGAATAAGCCTAGGGAGGACGAAAATGACCTAATTGATCATCCAATGACACAAACACACCTATTGGATGCACAAGATTGGTTAAAAACCCTAATTGGACAAGAATAAGCCTAGGGAGGACGAAAATGACCTAATTGATCATCCAATGACACAAACACACCTATTGGATGCACAAGATTGGTTAAAAACCCTAATTGGACAAGAATAAGCCTAGGGAGGACGAAAATGACCTAATTGATCATCCAATGACACAAACACATCTATTGGAAGCACAAGATTGGTTAGAAACCCTAGTTGGACAAGAATATGCCTAGGGAGGACGAAAATGACCTAATTGATCATCCAATGACACAAATGAACTTATTGGATGCACAAGATTGCTTAAAAACCCTAATTGGACAAAAATAAGCATAGAAAGGACGAAAATGACCTAATTGATCATCCAATGACACAAACACACCTATTGGATGCACAAGATTGGTTAAAAACCCTAATTGGACAAGAATAAGCCTAGGGAGGACGAAAATGACCTAATTGATCATCCAATGACACAAACACACCTATTGGATGCACAAGATTGGTTAAAAACCCTAATTGGACAAGAATAAGCCTAGGGAGGACGAAAATGACCTAATTGATCATCCAATGACACAAACACAATTATTGGATGCACAAGATTGGTTAAAAACCCTAATTGGACAAGAATACGCCTAGGGAGGACAAAAATCACCTAATTGATCATCCAATGACACAAACACACCTATTGGATGCATAAGATTGGTTAAAAACCCTAATTGGACAAGAATAAGCCTAGGGAGGAAGAAAATGACCTAAATGTTAATCCAATGACACAAATGAACTTATTGGATGCACAAGATTGGTTAAAAACCCTAATTGGACAAGAATAAGCCTAGGGAGGACGAAAATGACTTAAATGTTAATCCAATGACACAACTCAACTTATTGGATGCACAAGATTGGTTAAAAACCCTAATTGGACAAGAATAAGCCTATGGAGGACGAAAATGACCTAATTGATCATCCAATGACACAAACACACCTATTGGATGCACAAGATTGGTTAAAAACCCTAATTGCACAAGAATAAGCCTAGGGAGGACGAAAATGACCTAAATGATAATCCAATGACACAACTCAACTTATTGGATGCACAAGATTGGTAAAAAACCATAATTGGACAAGAATAAGCCTAGGGAGGACAAAAATGACCTAATTGATCATCCAATGACACAAACACACCTATTGGATGCACAAGATTGGTTAAAAACCCTAATTGGACAAGAATAAGCCTAGGGAGGACGAAAATGACCTAAATGATCATCCAATGACACAACTCAACTTATTGGATGCACAAGATTGGTTAAAAACCCTAATTGGACAAGAATAAGCCTAGGGAGGACGAAAATAACCTAATTGATCATCCAATGACACAAACACACCTATTGGATGCACAAGATTAGTTAAAAACCCTAATTGGACAAGAATAAGCCTAGGGAGGACGAAAATGACCTAATTGATCATCCAATGACACAAACACACCTATTGGATTCACAAGATTCGTTAAAAACCCTAATTGGACAAGAATATGCCTAGGGAGGACGAAAATGGACTAATTGATTATCCAATGACACAAACACACCTATTGGATGCACAAGATTGGTTAAAAATCCTAATTGGACAAGAATATGCCTAGGGAGGACGAAAATGACCTAATTGATCATCCAATGACACAAACACACCTATTGGATGCACAAGATTGGTTAAAAACCCTAATTGGACAAGAATAAGCCTAGGGAGGACGAAAATGACCTAATTGATCATCCAATGACAGAAACACACCTATTAGATGCACTAGATTGGTTAAAAACCCTAATTGGACAAGAATATGCCTAGGGAGGACGAAAATGACCTAAATGTTAATCCAATGACACAAATGAACTTATTGGATGCACAAGATTGGTTAAAAACCCTAATTGGAAAAGAATAAGCCTTGGGAGGACGAAAATGACCTAATTGATCATGCAATGACACAAACACACCTATTGGATGCACAAGAATGGTTAAAAACCCTAATTGGACAAGAATATGCCTAGGAAGGACGAAAATGACCTAATTGATCATCCAATGACACAAACAGACCTATTGGATGCACAAGATTGGTTAAAAACCCTAATTGGACAAGAATATGCCTAGGGAGGACGAAAATCACCTAAATGTTAATCCAATGACACAAATGAACTTATTGGATGCACAAGATTTGTTAAAAACCCAAATTGGACAAGAATAAGCCTTGGGGGGACGAAAATGACCTAATTGATCATCCAATGACACAAACACACCTATTGGATGCAGAAGACTGATTAAAAACCCTAATTGGACAAGAATATGCCTAGGGAGGACGAAAATGACATAATTGATCATCCAATGACACAAATGAACTTATTGGATGCCCAAGATTGGTTAAAAACCCTAATTGGACAAGAATAAGCCTAGGGAGGACGAAAATGACCTAATTGATCATCCAATGACACAAACACACCTATTGGATGCACAAGATTGGTTAAAAACCCTAATTGGACAAGAATATGCCTAGGGAGGACGAAAATCACCTAAATGTTAATCCAATGACACAAATGAACTTATTGGATGCACAAGATTGGTTAAAAACCCTAATTGGACAAGAATAAGCCTAGGGAGGACGAAAATGACCTAATTGATCATCCAATGACAGAAACACACCTATTGGATGCACAAGATTGGTTAAAAACCCTAATTGGATAAGAATATGCCTAGGGAGGACGAAAATGACCTAATTGATCATCCAATGACACAAAGACACCTATTGGATGCACAAGATCGGTTAAAAAGCCTAATTGGACAAGAATAAGCCTAGGGAGACACACCTATTGGATGCACAAGATTGGGTAAAAACCCTAATAGGACAAGAATATGCCAGAATATGCCTAGGGAGGACGAAAATGACCTAAATATTAATTCAATGACACAAACAAACTTATTGGGTGCACAAGATTGGTTAAAAACCCTAATTGGACAAGAATAAGCCTAGTGAGGACGAAAATGACCTAAATGTTAATCCAATGAAACAAACACACCTGTTGGATACACAAGATTGGTTAAAAACCCTAATTGGACAAGAATATGCCTAGGGAGGACGAAAATGACCTAATTGATCATCCAATGACACAAACACACCTATTGGATGCACAAGTTGGTTAAAAACCCTAATTGGACAAGAATATGCCTAAGGAGGACGAAAATAACCTAAATATTAATTCAATGACACAAACAAACTTATTGGATGCACAAGATTGGTTAAAAACCCTAATTGGGCAAGAATAAGCCTAGGGAGGACAAAAATGACCAAATTGATCATCCAATGACACAACCACACCTACTGGATGCACAAGATTGGTTAAAAACCCTAATTGGACAAGAATATGCCAAGGGAGGACGAAAATGACCTAAATATTAATTCAATGACACAAACAAACTTATCGGATGCACAAGATTGGTTAAAAACCCTAATTGGACAAGAATAAGCCTAGGGAGGACGAAAATGACCTAATTGATCATCCAATGACACAAACACACCTATTGGATGCACAAGACTGGTTAAAAACCCTAATTGGATAAGAATAAGCCTAGGGAGGACGAAAATGACCTAATTGATCATCCAATGACACAAACACACCTATTGGATGCACAAGATTGGTTAAAAACCCTAATTGGACAAGAATAAGCCTAGGGAGGACGAAAATGACCTAATTGATCATCCAATGACACAAACACACCAATTGGATGCACAAGATTCGTTAAAAACCCTAATTGGACAAGAATATGCCTAGGGAGGACGAAAATGACCTAATTGATTATCCAATGACACAAACACACCTATTGGATGCACAAGATTGGTTAAAAACCCTAATTGGACAAGAATATGCCGAGGGAGGACGAAAATAACCTAATTGATCATCCAATGACACAAACACACCTATTGGATGCACAAGATTGGTTAAAAACCCTAATTGCACAAGAATATGCCTAGGGAGGACGAAAATGACCTAAATGTTAATCCAATGACACAAATGAACTTATTGGATGCACAAGATTGGTTAAAAACCCTAATTGGACAAGAATAAGCCTAGGGAGGACGAAAATGACCTAAATGTTAATCCAATGACACAACTCAACTTATTGGATGCACAAGATTGGTTAAAAACCTTAATTGGGCAAGAATATGCCTAGGGAGGACGAAAATGACCTAATTGATCATCCAATGACACAAACACACCTATTGGATGCACAAGATTGGTTAAAAACCCTAATTGGACAAGAATAAGCCTAGGGAGGACGAAAATGACCTAATTGATCATCCAATGACACAAACACACCTATTGGATGCACAAGATTTGTTAAAAACCCTAATTGGACAAGAATAAGACTAGGGAGGACGAAAATGACCTAATTGATCATCCAATGACACAAACACACCTATTGGATTCACAAGATTGGTTTAAAACCCTAGTTGGACAAGAATATGCCTAGGGAGGACGAAAATGACCTAGTTGATCATCCAATGACACAAATGAACTTATTGGAAGCACAAGATTTGTTAAAAACCCTAATTGGACAAGAATATGCCTAGGGAGGACGAAAATGACCTAATTGATCATCCAATGACACAAACACACCTATTGGATGCACAAGATTGGTTAAAAACCCTAATTGGACAAGAATAAGCCTAGGGAGGACGAAAATGACCTAATTGATCATCCAATGACACAAACACACCTATTGGATGCACAAGATTGGTTAAAAACCCTAATTGGACAAGAATATGCCTAGGGAGGACGAAAATGACCTAATTGATCATCAAATGACACAAACACACCTATTGGATGCACAAGATCGGTTAAAAACCCTAATTGGACAAGAATAAGCCTAGGGAGGACGAAAATGACCTAATTGATCATCCAATGACACAAACACACCTATTGGATGCACAAGATTGGTTAAAAACCCTAATTGGACAAGAATATGCCTAGGGAGGACGAAAATGACCTAAATTTTAATTCAAGGACACAAACAAAGTTATTCGATGCACAAGATTGTTTAAAAATCCTAATTGGACAAGAATAAGCCTAGGGAGGACGAAAATGACCTAAATGTTAATCCAATGACACAACTCAACTTATTGGATGCACAAGATTGGTTAAAAACCCTAATTGGACAAGAATAAGCCTAGGGAGGACGAAAATGAATTAATTGATCATCCAATGACACAAACACACCTATTGGATGCACAAGATTCGTTAAAAACCCTAATTGGACAAGAATATGCCTAGGGAGGACGAAAATGACCTAATTGATCATCCAATGACAAAACACACCTATTGGATGCACAAGATTCGTTAAAAACCCTAATTGGACAAGAATATGCCTAGGGAGGACGAAAATGACCTAATTGATCATCCAATGACACAAACACACCTATTGGATGCACAAGATTGGTTAAAAACCCTAATTGGACAAGAATAAGCCTAGGGAGGACGAAAATGACCTAATTGATCATCCAATGACACAAACACACCTATTGGATGCACAAGATTGGTTAAAAACCCTAATTGGACAAGAATATGCCTAGGGAGGACGAAAATGACCTAAATATTAATTCAATGACACAAACAAACTTATTGGATGCACAAGATTGGTTAAAAACCCCAATTGGACAAGAATATGCCTAGGGAGGACGAAAATGACCTAATTGATCATCCAATGACACAAACACACCTATTGGATGCACAAGATTGGTTAAAAACCCTAATTGGACAAGAATAAGCCTAGGGAGGACGAAAATGACCTAATTGATCATCCAATGACACAAACACACCTATTGGATGCACAAGATTGGTTAAAAACCCTAATTGGACAAGAATATGCCTAGGGAGGACGAAAATGACCTAATTCATAATCCAATGACACAAACACACCTATTGGATGCACAACATTGGTTAAAAACCCTAATTGGACAAGAATAAGCCTAGGGAGGACGAAAATGACCTAATTGATCATCCAATGACACAAACACACCTATTGGATGCACAAGATTGGTTAAAAACCCTAATTGGGCAAGAATATGCCTAGGGAGGACGAAAATGACCTAATTGATCATCCAATGACACAAACACACCTATTGGATGCACAAGATTGGTTAAAAACCCAAATTGGACAAGAATATGCCTAGGGAGGACGAAAATGACCTAATTGATCATCCAATGACACAAACACACCTATTGGATGCACAAGATTGGTTAAAAACCCTAATTGGACAAGAATAAGCCTAGGGAGGACGAAAATGACCTAAATGTTAATCCAATGACACAACTCAACTTATTGGATGCACAAGATTGGTTAAAAACTTTAATTGGACAAGAATAAGCTTAGGGAGGACGAAAATAACCTAATTGATCATCCAATGACACAAACACACCTATTGGATGCACAAGATTTGTTAAAAACCCTAATTGGACAAGAATATGCCTAGGGAGGACGAAAATAACCTAATTGATCATCCAATGACACAAACACACCTATTGGATGCACAAGATTCGTTAAAAACCCTAATTAGACAAGAATATGCCTAGGGAGGACGAAAATGACCTAATTGATCATCCAATGACACAAACACACCTATTGGATGCACAAGATTGGTTAAAAACCCTAATTGGACAAGAATAAGCCTAGGGAGGACGAAAGTGACCTAATTGATCATCCGATGACACAAACACAATTATTGGATGCACAAGATTGGTTAAAAACCCTAATTGGACAAGAATATGCCTAGGGAGGAAAAAAAGCACCTAATTGATCATCCAATGACACAAACACACCTATTGGATGCACAAGATTGGTTAAAAACCCTAATTGGACAAGAATAAGCCTAGGGAGGACGAAAGTGACCTAATTGATCATCCAATGACACAAACACAATTATTGGATGCACAAGATTGGTTAAAAACCCTAATTGGACAAGAATATGCCTAGGGAGGACGAAAATGACCTAATTGATCATCCAATGACACAAACACACCTATTGGATGCACAAGATTGGTTAAAAACCCTAATTGGACAAGAATAAGCCTAGGGAGGACGAAAGTGACCTAATTGATCATCCAATGACACAAACACAATTATTGGATGCACAAGATTGGTTAAAAACCCTAAGTGGACAAGAATATGCCTAGGGAGGACAAAAATCACCTAATTGATCATCCAATGACACAAACACACCTATTGGATGCAAAAGATTGGTTAAAAACCCTAATTGGACAAGTATATGCATAGGGAGGTCGAAAATGACCTAATTGATAATCCAATGACACAAACACACCTATTGGATGCACAAGATTGGTTAAAAACCCTAATTGGACAAGAATAAGCCTAGGGAGGACGAAAATGACCTAATTGATCATCCAATGACACAAACACACCTATTGGATGCACAAGATTGGTTAAAAACCCTAATTGGACAAGAATAAGCCTAGGGAGGACGAAAATGACCTAAATGTTAATCCAATGACACAACTCAACTTATTGGATGCACAAGATTGGTTAAAAACCTTAATTGGACAAGAATAAGCCTAGGGAGGACGAAAATAACCTAATTGATCATCCAATGACACATACACACCTATTGGATGCACAAGATTTGTTAAAAACCCTAATTGGACAAGAATATGCCTAGGGAGGACGAAAATAACCTAATTGATCATCCAATGACACAAACACACCTATTGGATGCACAAGATTCGTTAAAAACCCTAATTAGACAAGAATATGCCTAGGGAGGACGAAAATGACCTAATTGATCATCCAATGACACAAACACACCTATTGGATGCACAAGATTGGTTAAAAACCCTAATTGGACAAGAATAAGCCTAGGGAGGACGAAAGTGACCTAATTGATCATCCGATGACACAAACACAATTATTGGATGCACAAGATTGGTTAAAAACCCTAATTGGACAAGAATATGCCTAGGGAGGAAAAAAAGCACCTAATTGATCATCCAATGACACAAACACACCTATTGGATGCACAAGATTGGTTAAAAACCCTAATTGGACAAGAATAAGCCTAGGGAGGACGAAAGTGACCTAATTGATCATCCAATGACACAAACACAATTATTGGATGCACAAGATTGGTTAAAAACCCTAATTGGACAAGAATATGCCTAGGGAGGACGAAAATGACCTAATTGATCATCCAATGACACAAACACACCTATTGGATGCACAAGATTGGTTAAAAACCCTAATTGGACAAGAATAAGCCTAGGGAGGACGAAAGTGACCTAATTGATCATCCAATGACACAAACACAATTATTGGATGCACAAGATTGGTTAAAAACCCTAAGTGGACAAGAATATGCCTAGGGAGGACAAAAATCACCTAATTGATAATCCAATGACACAAACACACCTATTGGATGCAAAAGATTGGTTAAAAACCCTAATTGGACAAGTATATGCATAGGGAGGTCGAAAATGACCTAAATGATAATCCAATGACACAACTCAACTTATTGGATGCACAAGATTGGTTAAAAATCCTAATTGGAAAAGAATAAGCCTAGGGAGGACGAAAATGACCTAATTGATCATCCAATGACACAAACACACCTATTGGATGCGCGAGATTGGTTAAAAACCCTAATTGGACAAGAATATGCCTAGGGAGGACGAAAATGACCTAAATATTAATTCAATGACACAAACAAACTTATCGGATGCACAAGATTGGTTAAAAACCCTAATTGGACAAGAATAAGCCTAGGGAGGACGAAAATGACCTAATTGATCATCCAATGACACAAACACACATATTAGATGCACAAGTTTGGTTAAAAACCCTAATTGGACAAGAATAAGCCTAGGGAGGACGAAAATGACCTAATTGATCATCCAATGACACAAACACACCTATTGGATGCAAAAGATTGGTTAAAAACTCTAATTGGACAAGTATATGCATAGGGAGGACGAAAATGACCTAATTGATAATCCAATGACACAAACACACCTATTGGATGCACAAGATTGGTTAAAAACCCTAATTGGACAAGAATAAGCCTAGGGAGGACGAAAATGACCTAATTGATCATCCAATGACACAAACACACCAATTGGATGCACAAGATTGTTTAAAAACCATAATTGGACAAGAATAAGTCTAGGGAGGACGAAAATGACCTAATTGATAATCCAATGACACAAACACACCTATTGGATGCACAAGATTGGTTAAAAACCCTAATTGGACAAGAATAAGCCTAGGGAGGACGAAAATGACCTAATTGATCATCCAATGACACAAACACACCTATTGGATGCACAAGATTGTTTAAAAACCATAATTGGACAAGAATAAGTCTAGGGAGGACGAAAATGACCTAATTGATCATCGAATGACACAAACACACCTATTGGATGCACAAGATTGGTTAAAAACCCTAATTGGACAAGAATAAGCCTAGGGAGGACGAAAATGACCTAAATATTGATTCAATGACACAAACAAACTTATTGGATGCACAAGATTGGTTAAAAACCCTAATTGGACAAGAATAAGCCTAAGGAGGACGAAAATGACCTAATTTATCATCCAATGACACAAACACAGCTATTGGATGCACAAGATTGGTTAAAAACCCTAATTGGACAAGAATAAGCCTCTCGAGGACGAAAATGACCTAATTGTTCATCCAATAACACAAACACACCTATTGGATGCACAAGATTGGTTAAAAACCCTAGTTGGACAAGAACATGCCTAGGGAGGACGAAAATGACTTAATTGATCATCCAATGACACTAATGAACTTATTGGATGCACAAGATTGGTTAAAAACCCTAATTGGACAAGAATAAGCCTAGGGAGGACGAAAATGACCTAATTGATCATCCAATGACACAAACACACCTATTGGATGCACAAGATTGGTTAAAAACCCTAATTGGACAAGAATATGCCTAGGGAGGACGAAAATGACCTAAATATTAATTCAATGACAAAAACAAAGTTATTGTATGCACAAGATTGGTTTAGAACCCTACTTGGACAAGAATAAGCCTAGGGAGGACGAAAATGACCTAATTGATCATCCAATGACACAAACACACCTATTGGATGCACAAGATTGGTTAAAAACCCTAATTGGACAAGAATAAGCCTAGGGAGGACGAAAATGACCTAATTGATCATCCAATGACACAAACACACCTATTGGATGCATAAAATTGGTTAAAAACCCTAATTGGACAAGAATATGCCTAGGGAGGAAGAAAATAACCAAAATATTAATTTAATGACACAAACAAACTAATCGGATGCACAAGATTGGTTAAAAACCCTAATTGGACAAGAATAAGCCTAGGGAGGACGAAAATGACCTAATTGATCATCCAATGACACAAACACACCTATTGGATGCACAAGATTGGTTAAAAACCCTAATTGGACAAGAATAAGCCTAGGGAGGACGAAAATGACCTAAATGTTAATCCAATGACACAACTCAACTTATTGGATACAAAAGTTTGGTTAAAAACCCTAATTGGACAAGAATATGCCTAGGGAGGACGAAAATTACCTAATTGATCATCCAATGACACAAACACACCTATTGGATGCACAAGATTGGTTAAAAACCCAAATTGGACAAGAATATGCCTAGGGAGGACGAAAATGACCTAAATATTAATTCAATGACACAAACAAACTTATCGGATGCACAAGATTGGTTAAAAACCCTAATTGGACAAGAATAAGCCTAGGGAGGACGAAAATGACCTAATTGATCATCCAATGACACAAACACACCTATTGGATGCACAAGATTGGTTAAAAACCCTAATTGGACAAGAATATGCCTAGGGAGGAGGAAAATGACCTAATTGTTAATCCAATGACACAAATGAACTTATTGGATGCACAAGATTGGTTAAAAACCCTAATTGGACAAGAATAAGCCTAGGGAGGACGAAAATGACCTAAATGCTAATCCAATGACACAACTCAACTTATTGGATGTACAAGATTGGTTAAAAACCCTAATTGGGCAAGAATAAGCCTAGGGAGGACGAAAATGACCTAATTGATCATCCAATGACACAAACACACCTATTGGATGCACAAGATTGGTTAAAAACCCTAATTGGACAAGAATAAGCCTAATTGATCATCCAATGACACAAACATACCTATTGGAAGCACAAGATTGGTTAAAAACCCTAATTGGACAAGAATATGCCTAGGGAGGACGAAAATGAGCTAAATGTTAATTCAATGACACAATCAAAGTTATTGGATGCACAAGATTGGTTAAAAACCCTAATTGGACAAGAATAAGCCTAGGGAGGACGAAAATGACCTAATTGATCATCCAATGACACAAACACACCTATTGGATGCACAAGATTGGTTAAAAACCCTAATTGGACAAGAATAAGCCTAATTGATCATCCAATGACACAAACACACTTATTGGAAGCACAAGATTGGTTAAAAACCATAATTGGACAAGAATATGCCTAGGGAGGACGAAAATGACCTAAATGTTAATTTAATGACACAATCAAAGTTATTGGATGCACAAGATTGGTTAAAAACCCTAATTGGACAAGAATAAGCCTAGGGAGGACGAAAATGACCTAATTGATCATCCAATGACACAAACACACCTATTGGATGCACAAGATTGGTTAAAAACCCTAATTGGACAAGAATATGCCTAGGGAGGACGAAAATGACCTAAATATTAATTCAATGACATAAACAAACTTGTTGGATGCACAAGATTGGTTAAAAACCCTAATTGGACAAGAATAAGCCTAGGGAGGACGAAAATGACCTAATTGATCATCCAATGACACAAACACACCTATTGGATGCACAAGATTCGTTAAAAACCCTAATTGGACAAGAATATGCCTAGGGAGGACGAAAATGACCTAAATGTTAATCCAAAGACACAAATGAACTTATTGGATGCACAAGATTGGTTAAAAACCCTAATTGGACAAGAATAAGCCTAGGGAGGACGAAAATGACCTAATTGATCATCCAATGACACAAACACACCTATTCGATGCAAAAGATTCGTTAAAAACCCTAATTGGACAAGAATATGCCTAGGAAGGACGAAAATAACCTAATTGATCATCCAATGACACAAACACACCTATTGGATGCACAAGATTGGTTAAAAACCCTAATTGGACAAGAATATGCCTAGGGAGGACGAAAATGACCTAATTGATCATGCAATGACACAAATGAACTTATTGGATGCACAAGATTAGTTAAAAACCCTAATTGGACAAGAATATGCCTAGGGAGGACGAAAATAACCTAATTCATCATCCAATGACACAAACACACCTATTGGTGCACAAGATTGCTTAAAAACCCTAATTGGACAAGAATATGCCTAGGGAGGACGAAAATGACCTAAATGTTAATCCAAAGACACAAATGAACTTATTGGATGCACAAGATTGGTTAAAAACCCTAATTGGACAAGAATAAGCCTAGGGAGGACGAAAGTGACCTAATTGATCATCCAATGACACAAACACAATTATTGGATGCACAAGATTGGTTAAAAACCCTAAGTGGACAAGAATATGCCTAGGGAGGACGAAAATGACCTAATTGATCATCCAATGACACAAACACATCTATTGGATGCACAAGATTCGTTAAAAACCCTAATTGGACAAGAATATGCCTAGGGAGGACGAAAATAACCTAATTGATCATCCAATGACACAAACACACCTATTGGATGCACAAGATTGGTTAAAAACCCTAATTGGACAAGAATAAGCCTTGGGAGGACGAAAATGACCTAATTGATCATCCAATGACACAAACACGCCTATTGTATGCACAAGATTGGTTAAAAACCATAGTTGGACAAGAACATGCCTAGGGAGGACCAAAATAACCTAATTGATCATCCAATGACACTAATGAACTTATTGGATGCACAAGATTGGTTAAAAACCCTAATTGGACAAGAATAAGCCTAGGGAGGACGAAAATGACCTAATTGATCATCCAATGACACAAACACACCTATTGGATGCACAAGATTGGTTAAAAACCCTAATTGGACAAGAATATGCCTAGGAAGGACGAAAATGACCTAAATGTTAATCAAATGACATAAATGAACTTATTGGATGCACAAGATTGGTTAAAAACCCTAATTGGACAAGAATATGCCTAGGGAGGAGGAAAATGACCTAAATATTAATTCAATGACACAAACAAAGTTATTGGATGCACAAGATTGGTTAAAAACCCTAATTGGACAAGAATAAGCCTAGGGAGGACGAAAATGACCTAATTGATCATCCAATGACACAAACACACCTTTTGGAAGCACAAGATTGGTTAAAAACCCTAATTGGACAAGAATATGCCTAGGGAGGAAGAAAATGACCTAAATGTTAATCCAAAGACACAAATGAACTTATTGGATGCACAAGATTGGTTAAAAACCCTAATTGGACAAGAATAAGCCTAGGGAGGACGAAAATGACCTAATTGATCATCCAATGACACAAACACACCTATTCGATGCAAAAGATTCGTTAAAAACCCTAATTGGACAAGAATATGCCTAGGAAGGACGAAAATAACCTAATTGATCATCCAATGACACAAACACACCTATTGGATGCACAAGATTGGTTAAAAACCCTAATTGGACAAGAATATGCCTAGGGAGGACGAAAATGACCTAATTGATCATGCAATGACACAAATGAACTTATTGGATGCACAAGATTAGTTAAAAACCCTAATTGGACAAGAATATGCCTAGGGAGGACGAAAATAACCTAATTCATCATCCAATGACACAAACACACCTATTGGTGCACAAGATTGCTTAAAAACCCTAATTGGACAAGAATATGCCTAGGGAGGACGAAAATGACCTAAATGTTAATCCAAAGACACAAATGAACTTATTGGATGCACAAGATTGGTTAAAAACCCTAATTGGACAAGAATAAGCCTAGGGAGGACGAAAGTGACCTAATTGATCATCCAATGACACAAACACAATTATTGGATGCACAAGATTGGTTAAAAACCCTAAGTGGACAAGAATATGCCTAGGGAGGACGAAAATGACCTAATTGATCATCCAATGACACAAACACATCTATTGGATGCACAAGATTCGTTAAAAACCCTAATTGGACAAGAATATGCCTAGGGAGGACGAAAATAACCTAATTGATCATCCAATGACACAAACAAACCTATTGGATGCACAAGATTGGTTAAAAACCCTAATTGGACAAGAATATGCCTATGGAGGACGAAAATGACCTAATTGATCATGCAATGACACAAATGAACTTATTGGATGCACAAGATTAGTTAAAAACCCTAATTGGACAAGAATATGCCTAGGGAGGACGAAAATAACCTAATTGATCATCCAATGACACAAACACACCTATTGGTGCACAAGATTGCTTAAAAACCCTAATTGGACAAGAATATGCCTAGGGAGGACGAAAATGACCTAAATGTTAATCCAAAGACACAAATGAACTTATTGGATGCACAAGATTGGTTAAAAACCCTAATTGGACAAGAATATGCCTAGGGAGGACGAAAATGACCTAAATGTTAATCGAATGACACAAATGAACTTATTGGATGCACAAGATTGGTTAAAAACCCTAATTGGACAAGAATAAGCCTAGGGAGGACGAAAATGGCCTAATTGATCATCCAATGACACAAACACACCTATTGGATGCACAAGATTGGTTAAAAAACCTAATTGGACAAGACTAAGCCTAGGGAGGACGAAAATGACCTAATTGATCATCCATTGCCACAAACACACCTATTGGATGCACAAGATTGGTTAAAAACCCTAATTGGACAAGAATATGCCTAGGGAGGACGAAAATGACCTAATTGATCATCCCATGACACAAACACACCTATTGGATGCAAAACATTGGTTAAAAACTCTAATTGGACAAGAATAAGCCTAGGGAGGACGAAAATGACCTAAATGGTAATCCAATGACACAACTCAACTTATTGGATGCACAAGATTGGTTAAAAACCCTAATTGGACAAGAATAAACCTAGGGAGGACGAAAATGACCTAATTGATCATCCAATGAAACAAACACACCTATTGGATGCACAAGATTGGTTAAAAACCCTAATTGGACAAGAATAAGCCTAGGGAGGACGAAAATGACCTAATTGATCATCTATTGCCACAAACACACCTATTGGATGCACAAGATTGGTTTAACACCTATTGGATGCACAAGACTGGTTAAAAACCCTAATTGGACAAGAATAAGCAATGGGAGGACGAAAATAACCTAATTGATCATCCAATGACACAAACACACCTATTGGATGCACAAGATTGGTTAAAAACCCTAATTGGACAAGAATATGCCTAGGGAGGACGAAAATGACCTAATTGATCATCCAATGACACAAACACACCTATTGGATGCACAAGATTGGTTAAAAACCCTAATTGGACAAGAATATGCCTAGGGAGGACAAAAATGACCTAAATATTAATTCAATGACACAAATAAACTTATCGGATGCACAAGATTGGTTAAAAACCCTAATTGGACAAGAATAAGCCTAGGGAGGACGAAAATGACCTAATTGATCATCCAATGACACAAACACACCTATTGGATGCACAAGATTGGTTAAAAACCCTAATTGGACAAGAATATGCCTAGGGAGGACGAAAATGACCTAAATATTAATTCAATGACACAAACAAACTTATTTGAGGCACAAGATTGGTTAAAAACCCTAATTGGCCAAGAATAAGCCTAGGGAGGACGAAAATGACCTAATTGATCATCCAATGACACAAACACACCTATTGGATGCACAAGATTGGTTAAAAACCCTAATTGGACAAGAATAAGCCTAGGGAGGACGAAAATGACCTAATTGATCATCCAATGACACAAACACACCTATTGGATGCACAAGATTGGTTAAAAACCCTAATTGGACAAGAATATGCCTAGGGAAGACGAAAATGATCTAAATATTAATTCAATGACACAATCAAAGTTATTGGATGCACAAGATTGGTTAAAAACCCTAATTGGACAAGAATAAGCCTAGGGAGGACGAAAATGACCTAAATATTAATTCAATGACACAAACAAACTTATTGGATGCACAAGATTGGTTAAAAACCCTAATTGGACAAGAATAAGCCTAGGGAGGACGAAAATGACCTAATTGATCATCCAATGACACAAACACACCTATTGGATGCACAAGATTGGTTAAAAACCCTAATTGGACAAGAATAAGCCTAGGGAGGACGAAAATGACCTAATTGATCATCCAATGACACAAACACACCTATTGGAGGCACAAGATTGGTTAAAAACCCAAGTTGGACAAGAATATGCCTAGGGAGGACAAAAATGACCTAATTGATCATCCAATGACACAAACACACCTATTGGATGCACAAGATTGGTTAAAAACCCTAATTGGACAAGAATAAGCCTAGGGAGGACGAAAATGACCTAATTGATCATCCGATGACACAAATGAACTTATTGGATGCACAAGATTGGTTAAAAACCCTAATTGGACAAGAATAAGCCTAGGGAGGACGAAAATGACCTAATTGATCATCCAATCACTCAAACACACCTATTGGATGCACAAGATTGGTTAAAAACCCTAACTGGACAAGAATATGCCTAGGGAGGACGAAAATGACCTAATTGATCATCCAATGACACAAATTAACTTATTGGATGCACAAGATTGGTTAAAAACCCTAATTGGACAAGAATAAGCCTAGGGAGGACGAAAATGACCTAATTGATCATCCAATGACACAAACACACCTATTGGATGCACAAGATTGGTTAAAAACCCTAATTGGACAAGAATAAGCTTAGGGAGGACGAAAATGACCTAATTGATCATCCAATGACACAAACACACCTATTGGATGCACAAGATTGGTTAAAAACGCTAATTGGACAAGAATATACCTAGGGAGGACGAAAATGACCTAAATGTTAATCCAATGACACAAGTGAACTTATTGGATGCACAAGATTGGTTAAAAACCCTAATTGGACAAGAATGAGCCTAGGGAGAACGAAAATGACCTAAATGTTAATCCAATGACACAACTCAACTTATTGGATGCACAAGATTGGTTAAAAACCCTAATTGTACAAGAATAAGCCTAGGGAGGAAGAAAATGACCTAATTTATCATCCAATGACACAAACACACCTATTGGATGCACAAGATTGGTTAAAAACCCTAATTGGACAAGAATAAGCCTAGGGAGGACGAAAATGACCTAATTGATCATCCAATGACACAAACACACCTATTGGATGCACAAGATTCGTTAAAAACCCTAATTGGACAAGAATATGCCTAGGGAGGACGAAAATGACCTAAATGTTAATCCAAAGACACAAATGAACTTATTGGATGCACAAGATTGGTTAAAAACCCTAATTGGACAAGAATAAGCCTAGGGAGGACGAAAATGACCTAATTGATCATCCAATGACACAAACACACCTATTCGATGCAAAAGATTCGTTAAAAACCCTAATTGGACAAGAATATGCCTAGGAAGGACGAAAATAACCTAATTGATCATCCAATGACACAAACACACCTATTGGATGCACAAGATTGGTTAAAAACCCTAATTGGACAAGAATATGCCTAGGGAGGACGAAAATGACCTAATTGATCATGCAATGACACAAATGAACTTATTGGATGCACAAGATTAGTTAAAAACCCTAATTGGACAAGAATATGCCTAGGGAGGACGAAAATAACCTAATTCATCATCCAATGACACAAACACACCTATTGGTGCACAAGATTGCTTAAAAACCCTAATTGGACAAGAATATGCCTAGGGAGGACGAAAATGACCTAAATGTTAATCCAAAGACACAAATGAACTTATTGGATGCACAAGATTGGTTAAAAACCCTAATTGGACAAGAATAAGCCTAGGGAGGACGAAAATGACCTAAATGTTAATCCAATGACACAACTCAACTTATTGGATGCACAAGATTGGTTAAAAACCCTAATTGGACAAGAATAAGCCTAGGGAGGACGAAAATGACCTAATTGATCATCCAATGACACAAACACACCTATTGGATGCACAAGATTGGTTAAAAACCCTAATTGGACAAGAATATGCCAAGGGAGGACGAAAATGACCTAATCGATCATCCAATGACAAAACACACCTATTGGATGCACAAGATTGGTTAAAAACCCTAATTGGACCAGAATATGCCTAGGGAGGACGAAAATGACCTAATTGATCATCCAATGACACAAACACACCTATTGGATGCACAGGATCGGTTAAAAACCCTAATTGGACAATAATAAGCCTAGGGAGGACGAAAATGACCTAATTGATCATCCAATGACACAAACACACCTATTGGATGCACAAGATTGGTTAAAAACCCTAATTGGACAAGAATAAGCATAGGGAGGACGAAAATGACCTAATTGATCATCCAATGACACAAACACACCTATTGGATACACAAGATTGGTTAAAAACCCTAATTGGACAAGAATATGCCTAGGGAGGACGAAAATGACCTAAATGTTAATCCAATGACACAAATGAACTTATTGGATTCACAAGATTGGTTAAAAACCCTAATTGGACAAGAATAAGCCTAGGGGGGACAAAAATGACCTAAATGTTAATCCAATGAAACAACTCAACTTATTGGACGCACATGATTGGTTAAAAACCCTAATTGGACAAGAATAAGCCTAGGGAGGACGAAAATGACCTAATTGATCATCCAATGACACAAACACACCTATTGGATGCACAAGATTGGTTAAAAACCCTAATTGGACAAGAATAAGCCTAGGGAGGACGAAAATGACCTAATTGATCATCCAATGACACAAACACACCTATTGGATGCACAAGATTGGTTAAAAACCCTAATTGGACAAGAATAAGCCTAGGGAGGACGAAAATGACCTAATTGGTCATCCATTGCCACAGACACACCTATTGGATGCACAAGATTGGTTAAAAACCCTAATTGGACAAGAATATGCCTATTGAGGACGAAAATGACTTAATTGGTCATCCAATGACACAAACACACCTATTGGATGCACAAGATTGGTTAAAAACCCTAATTGGACAAGAATATGCCTAGGGAGGATGAAAATAACCTAATTGATCATCCAATGAGACAAACACACCTATTGGATGCACAAGATTGGTTAAAAACCCTAATTGGACAAGAATATGCCTAGGGAGGACGAAAATGACCTAATTGATCATCCAATGACACAAACACACCTATTGGATGCACAAGATTGGTTAAAAACCCTAATTGGACAAGAATAAGCCTAGTGAGGACGAAAATGACCTAATTGATCATCAAATGACACTAACACACCTATTGGAAGCACAAGAATGGTTAATAACCCTACTTGGACAAGAATATGCCTAGGGAGGACGAAAATGACCTAATTGATCATCCAATGACACAAATGAACATATTGGATGCACAAGATTTGTTAAAAACCCTAATTGGACAAGAATAAGTCTAGGGAGGACGAAAATGACCTAATTGATCATCCAATGACACAAACACACCTATTGGATGCACAAGATTGGTTAAAAACCCTAATTGGACAAGAATATGCCTAGGGAGGACGAAAATGACCTAATTGATCATCCAATGACACAAACACACCTATTGGATGCACAAGATTGGTTAAAAACCCTAATTGGACAAGAATAAGCCTAGGGAGGACAAAAATGACCTAATTGATCATCCAATGACACAAACACACCTATTGGATGCACAAGATTGGTTAAAAACCCTAATTGGACAAGAATATGCCTAGGGAGGACGAAAATGACTTAAATATTAATTCAATGACACAAACAAAGTAATTCGATGCACAAGATTGGTTAAAAACCCTAATTGGACAAGAATAAGCCTAGGGAGGACGAAAATGACCTAATTGATCATCCAATGACACAAACACACCTATTGGATGCACAAGATTGGTTAAAAACCCTAATTGGACAAGAATATGCCTAGGGAGGACGAAAATGACCTAATTGATCATCCAATGACACAAACACACCTATTGGATGCACAAGATTGGTTAAAAACCCTAATTGGACAAGAATAAGCCTAGGGAGGACAAAAATGACCAAAATGTTAATCAAATGACACAACTCAACTTATTGGATGCACAAGATTGGTTAAAAACCCTAATTGGACAAGAATAAGCATAGGGAGGACGAAAATGACCTAATTGATCATCCAATGACACAAACACACCTATTGGATGCACAAGATTGGTTAAAAACCCTAATTGGACAAGAATATGCTTAGGGAGGACGAAAATGACCTAAATGTTAATCCAATGACACAAATTAACTTATTGGATGCACAAGATTGGTTAAAAACCCTAAATGGACAAGAATAAGCCTAAGGAGGACGAAAATGACCTAATTGATCATCCAATGACACAAATGAACTTATTGGATGCACAAGATTGGTTAAAAACCCTAATTGGACAAGAATAAGCCTAGGGAGGACGAAAATGACCTAATTGATCATCCAATGACACAAACACACCTATTGGACGCACATGATTGGTTAAAAACCCTAATTGGGCAAGAATAAGTCTAGGGAGGACGAAAATGACCTAATTGATCATCCAATGACACAAACACACCTATTGGATGCACAAGATTGGTTAAAAACCCTAATTGGACAAGAATATGCCTAGGGAGGACGAAAATGACCTAAATATTAATTCAATGAAACAAAGAAAATTATTGGATGCACAAGATTGGTTAAAAACCCTAATTGGACAAGAATAAGCCTAGGGAGGACGAAAATGACCTAATTGATCATCCAATGACACAAACACACCTATTGGATGCACAAGATTGGTTAAAAACCCTAATTGGACAAGAATATGCCTAAGGAGGATGAAAATGACCTAAATATTAATTCAATGACATAAACAAACTTATTGGATGAACAAAATTGGTTAAAAACCCTAATTGGACAAGAATATGCCTAGGGAGGACGAAAATGACCTAATTGATCATCCAATGACACAAACACACCTATTGGATGCACAAGATTGGTTAAAAACCCTAATTGGACAAGAATATGCCTAAGGAGGACGAAAATGACCTAAATATTAATTCAATGACACAAACAAACTTATTGGATGCACAACATTGGTTAAAAACCCTAATTGGACAAGAATAAGCCTAGGGACGACGAAAATGACCTAATTGATCATCCAATGACACAAACACACCTATTGGATGCACAAGATTGGTTAAAACCCCTAATTGGACAAGAATAAGCCTAGGGAGGACGAAAATGACCTAAATATTAATTCAATGACACAAACAAACTTATTGGACGCACAAGATTGGTTAAAAACCCTAATTGGACAAGAATAAGCCTAGGGAGGAGGAAAATGACCTAATTGATCATCCAATGACACAAACACACCTACTGGATGCACAAAATTGGTTAAAAACCCTAATTGGACAAGAATAAGCCTAGGGAGGACGAAAATGACCTAATTGATCATCCAATGACACAAACACACCTATTGGATGCACAAGATTCGTTAAAAACCCTAATTGGACAAGGATATGTCTAGGGAGGACGAAAATGACCTAATTGATCATCCAATGACACAAATACACCTATTGGAAGCACAAGATTAATTAAAAACCCTAATTGGACAAGAATATGCCTAGGGAGGACGAAAATGACCTAAATGTTAATCCAATGACACAAATAAACTTATTGGATGCACAAGATTGGTTAAAAACCCTAATTGGACAAGAATAAGCCTAGGGAGGACGAAAATGACCTAATTGATCATCCAATGACACAAACACACCTATTGGATGCACAAGATTGGTTAAAAACCCTAATTGGACAAGAATATGCCTAGGGAGGACGAAAATGACCTAAATATTAATTCAATGACACAAACAAAGTTATTGGATACACAAGATTGGTTTAAAACCCTAATTGGACAAGAATAAGCCTAGGGAGGACGAAAATGACCTAATTGATCATCCAATGACACAAACACACCTATTGGATGCACAAGATTGGTTAAAAACCCTAATTGGACAAGAATAAGCCTAGGGAGGACGAAAATGACCTAATTGATCATCCAATGACACAAACACACCTATTGGATACACAAGATTGGTTAAAAACCCTAATTGGACAAGAATAAGCTTAGGGAGGACGAAAATGACCTAATTGATCATCCAATGACACAAACACACCTATTGGATGCACAAGATTGGTTAAAAACCCTAATTGGACAAGAATATGCCTAGGGAGGACGAAAATGACCTAATTGATCATGCAATGACACAAATGAACTTATTGGATGCACAAGATTAGTTAAAAACCCTAATTGGACAAGAATATGCCTAGGGAGGACGAAAATAACCTAATTGATCATCCAATGACACAAACACACCTATTGGTGCACAAGATTGCTTAAAACCCCTAATTGGACAAGAATATGCCTAGGGAGGACGAAAATAACCTAATTGATCATCCAATGACACAAACACACCTATTGGTGCACAAGATTGCTTAAAAACCCTAATTGGACAAGAATATGCCTAGGGAGGACGAAAATGACCTAAATGTTAATCCAAAGACACAAATGAACTTATTGGATGCACAAGATTGGTTAAAAACCCTAATTGGACAAGAATATGCCTAGGGAGGACGAAAATGACCTAAATGTTAATCCAATGACACAAATGAACTTATTGGATGCACAAGATTGGTTAAAAACCCTAATTGGACAAGAATAAGCCTAGGGAGTATGAAAATGACCTAATTGATCATCCAATGACACAAACACACCTATTGGATGCACAAGATTGGTTAAAAACCCTAATTGGACAAGAATATGCCTAGGGAGGACGAAAATGACCTAATTGATCATCCAATGACACAAACACACCTATTGGATGCACAAGATTGGTTAAAAACCCTAATTGGACAAGAATAAGCCTAGGGAGGACGAAAATGACCTAATTGATCATCCAATGACACAAACACACCTATTGGATGCACAAGATTGGTTAAAAACCCTAATTGGACAAGAATAAGCCTTCGAAGGACGAAAATGACCTAATTGATCATTCAATGACACAAACACACCTATTGGATGCACAAGATTGGTTAAAAACCCTAATTGGACAAGAATAAGCCTATGGAGGACGAAAATGAACTAATTGATCATCGAATGACACAAACACACCTATTGGATGCACAAGATTGGTTAAAAACCATAATTGGACAAGAATATGCCTAGGGAGGACGAAAATGACCTAATTCATCATCCAATGACACAAACACACCTATTGGATGCACAAGATTGGTTAAAAACCCTAATTGGACAAGAATAAGCCTAGGGAGGACGAAAATGACCTAATTGATCATCCAATGACACAAACACACCTATTGGATGCACAAGATTGGTTAAAAACCCTAATTGGACAAGAATAAGCCTAGGGAGGACGAAAATGACCTAATTGATCATCCAATGACACAAACACACCTATTGGATGCACAAGATTGGTTAAAAACCCTAATTGGACAAGAATAATCCTAGGGAGGACAAAAATGACCTAATTGATCATCCAATGACACAAATGAACTTATTGGATGCACAAGATTGGTTAAAAACCCTAGTTGTAGAAGAATATGCCTAGGGAGGACGAAAATGACCTAATTGATCTTCCAATGACACAAATGAACTTATTGGATGCACAAGATTTGTTAAAAACCCTAATTGGACAAGAATAAACCTAGGGAGGACGAAAATGACCTAATTGATCATCCAATGACACAAACACACCTATTGGATGCACAAGATTGGTTAAAAACCCTAATTGGACAAGAATAAGCCTAGGGAGGACGAAAATGACCTAAATGTTAATCCAATGACACAACTCAACTTATTGGATGCACAAGATTGGTTAAAATCCCTAATTGGACATGAATAAGCCTAGGGAGGACGAAAATAACCTAATTGATCACCCAATGACACAAACACACCTATTGGATGCACAAGATTCGTTAAAAACCCTAATTGGACAAGAATATGCCTAGGGAGGACGAAAATGACCTAATTGATCATCCAATGACACAAACACACCTATTGGATGCACAAGATTGGTTAAAAACCCTAATTGGACAAGAATAAGCCTAGGGAGGACGAAAATGACCTAATTGATCATCCAATGACACAAACACACCTATTGGATGCACAAGATTGGTTAAAAACCCTAATTGGACAAGAATATGACTAGGGAGGACGAAAATGACCTACTTGATCATCCAATGACTCAAACACACCTATTGGATGCACAAGATTGGTTAAAAACCCTAATTGGACAAGAATAAGCCTAGGGAGGACGAAAATAACCTAATTGATCATCCAATGACACAAACACACCTATTGGATGCACAAGATTGGTTAAAAACCCTAATTGGACAAGAATAAGCCTAGGGAGGACGAAAATGACCTAAATGTTAATCCAATGACACAAATGAACTTATTGGAAGCACAAGATTGGTTAAAAACCTTAATTGGACAAGAATAAGCCTAGGGAGGACGAAAATGACCTAAATGTTAATCCAATGACACAACTCAACTTATTGGATGCACAAGATTGGTTAAAAACCCTAATTGGACAAGAATAAGCCTAGGGAGGACGAAAATGAACTAATTGATCATCCAATGACACAAACACACGTATTGGATGTACAAGATTCGTTAAAAACCCTAATTGGACAAGAATATGACTAGGGAGGACGAAAATGACCTAATTGATCATCCAATGACACAAACACACCTATTGGATGCACAAGATTGGTTAAAAACCCTAATTGGACAAGAATATGCCTAGGGAGGACGAAAATGACCTAATTGATCATCCAATGACACAAACACACCTATTGGATGCACAAGATTGGTTAAAAACCCTAATTGGACAAGAATAAGCCTAGGGAGGACGAAAATGACCTAATTGATCATCCAATGACACAAACACACCTATTGGATGCACAAGATTTGTTAAAAACCCTAATTGGACAAGAATATGCCTACGGAGGACGAAAATGACCTAAATATTAATTCAATGACCCAAACAAAGTTATTGGATGCACAAGATTGGTTAAAAACCCTAATTGGACAAGAATAAGCCTAGGGAGGACGTAAATGACCTAATTGATCATCCAATGACACAAACACACCTATTGGATGCACAAGATTGGTTAAAAACCTTAATTGGACAAGAATATGCCTAGGGAGGACGTAAATGGCCTAATTGATCATCCAATGACACAAACACACCTATTGGATGCACAAGATTGGTTAAAAACCCTAATTGGACAAGAATATGCCTAGGGAGGACGAAAATGTCCTCAATATTAATTCAATGACACAAACAAACTTATCGGATGCACAAGATTGGTTAAAAACCCTAATTGGACAAGAATAAGCCTAGGGAGGACGAAAATGACCTAATTGATCATCCAATGACACAAACACACCTATTGGATGCACAAGATTGGTTAAAAACCCTAATTGGACAAGAATAAGCCTAGGGAGGACGAAAGTGACCTAATTGATCATCCAATGACACAAACACAATTATTGGATGCACAAGATTGGTTAAAAACCCTAATGGGACAAGAATATGCCTAGGGAGGACAAAAATCACCTAATTGATCATCCAATGACACAAACACACCTATTGGATGCACAAGATTGATTAAAAACCCTAATTGGACAAGAATATGCCTAGGGAGGACGAAAATGACCTAAATATTAATTCAATGACACAAACAAAGTTATTGGATGCACAAGATTGGTTAAAAACCCTAATTTGACAAGAATAAGCCTAGGGAGAACGTAAATGACCTAATTGATCATCCAATGACACAAACACACCTATTGGATGCACAAGATTGGTTAAAATCCTAATTGGACAAGAATAAGCCTAGGGAGGACGAAAATGACCTAAATGTTAATCCAATGACACAACTCAACTTATTGGATGCACAAGATTGGTTAAAAACCCTAATTGGACAAGAATAAGCCTAGGGAGGACGAAAATGACCTAATTGATCATCCAATGACACAAACACACCTATTAGATGCACAAGATTGGTTAAAAACCCTAATTGGACAAGAATAAGCCTAGGGAGGACGAAAATGACCTAATGGATCATCTAATGACAAAACCCACCTATTGGATGCACAAGATTGGTTAAAAACCCTAATTGGACAAGAATAAGCCTAGGGAGGACGAAAATGACCTAATTGATCATCCAATGACACAAACACACCTATTGGATGCACAAGATTGGTTAAAAACCCTAATTGGACAAGAATATGCCTAGGGAGGACGAAAATGACCTAAATATTAATTCAATGACACAAACAAAGTTATTGGATGCAAAGATTGGTTAAAAACCCTAATTGGACAAGAATAAGCCTAGGGAGGACGAAAATGACCTAATTGATCATCCAATGACACAAACACACCTATTGGATGCACAAGATTGGTTAAAAACCCTAATTGGACAAGAATAAGCCTAGGGAGGACGAAAATGACCTAATTGATCATCCAATGACACAAACACACCTATTGGATGCACAAGATTGGTTAAAAACCCTAATTGGACAAGAATATGCCTAGGGAGGACGAAAATGACCTAAATATTAATTCAATGACACAAACAAAGTTATTGGATGCACAAGATTGATTAAAAACCCTAATTTGACAAGAATAAGTGTAGGTAGGATGAAAATGACCTAATTGATCATCCAATGACACAAACACACCTATTGGATGCACAAGATTGGTTAAAAACCCTAATTGGACAAGAATAAGCCTAGGGAGGACGAAAATGACCTAATTGATCATCCAATGACACAAACACACCTATTGGATGCACAAGATTGGTTAAAAACCCTAATTGGACAAGAATAACCCTAGGGAGGACGAAAATGACCTAATTGGTCATCCAATGACACAAACACACCTATTGGATGCACAAGATTGGTTAAAAACCCTAATTGGACAAGAATAAGCCTAGGGAGGACGAAAATGACCTAATTGATCATCCAATGACACAAACACACCTATTGGATGCACAAGATTGGTTAAAAACCCTAATTGGACAAGAATATGCCTAGGGAGGACAAAAATCACCTAATTGATCATCCAATGACACAAACACACCTATTGGATGCACAAGATTGGTTAAAAACCCTAATTGGACAAGAATAAGCCTAGGGAGGACGAAAATGACTTAAATGTTAATCCAATGACACAACTCAACTTATTGGATGCACAAGATTGGTTAAAAACCCTAATTGGACAAGAATAAGCCTATGGAGGACGAAAATGACCTAATTGATTATCCAATGAGACAAACACACCTATTGGATGCGCAAGATTTGTTAAAAATCCTAATTGGACAAGAATATGCCTAGGGAGGACGAAAATGACCTAAATATTAATTCAATGACACAAACAAACTTATCGGATGCACAAGATTGGTTAAAAACCCTAATTGGAAAAGAATAAGCCTAGGGAGGACGAAAATGACCTAATTGATCATCCAATGACACAAACACACCTATTGGATGCGCAAGATTGGTTAAAAACCCTAATTGGACAAGAATATGCCAAGGGAGGACGAAAATGACCTAATTGATCATCCAATGACACAAACACACCTATTGGATGCACAAGATTGGTTAAAAACCCTAATTGGACAAGAATAAGCCTAGGGAGGACGAAAATGACCTAATTGATCATCCAATGACACAAACACACCTATTGGATGCACAAGATTGGTTAAAAACCCTAATTGGACAAGAATAAGCCTAGGGAGGACGAAAATGACCTAATTGATCATCCAATGACACAAACACATCTATTGGAAGCACAAGATTGGTTAGAAACCCTAGTTGGACAAGAATATGCCTAGGGAGGACGAAAATGACCTAATTGATCATCCAATGACACAAATGAACTTATTGGATGCACAAGATTGCTTAAAAACCCTAATTGGACAAAAATAAGCATAGAAAGGACGAAAATGACCTAATTGATCATCCAATGACACAAACACACCTATTGGATGCACAAGATTGGTTAAAAACCCTAATTGGACAAGAATAAGCCTAGGGAGGACGAAAATGACCTAATTGATCATCCAATGACACAAACACACCTATTGGATGCACAAGATTGGTTAAAAACCCTAATTGGACAAGAATAAGCCTAGGGAGGACGAAAATGACCTAATTGATCATCCAATGACACAAACACACCTATTGGATGCACAAGATTGGTTAAAAACCCTAATTGGACAAGAATATGCTTAGGGTGGACGAAAATGACCTAAATATTAATTCAATGACATAAACAAACTTGTTGGATGCACATGATTGGTTAAAAACCCTAATTGGACAAGAATATGCCTAGGGAGGACGAAAATAACCTAAATATTAATTCAATGACACAAACAAAGTTATTGGATGCACAAGATTGGTTGAAAACCCTAATTGGACAAGAATAAGCCTAGGGAGGACGAAAATGACCTAATTGATCATCCAATGACACAAACACACCTATTGGAAGCACAAGATTGGTTCAAAACCCTAATTGGACAAGAATATGCCTAGGTAGGACGAAAATGACCTAAATGCTAATCCAATGACACAACTCAACTTATTGGATGCACAAGATTGGTTAAAAACCCTAATTGGTCAAGAATAAGCCTAAGGAGGACGAAAATGACCTAATTGATCATCCAATGACACAAACACACCTATTGGATGCACAAGATTGGTTAAAAACCCTAATTGGACAAGAATATGCCTAGGGAGGACGAAAATGACCTAAATGTTAATCCAATGACACAAATGAACTTATTGGATGTACAAGTTTGGTTAAAAACCCTAATTGGACAAGAATAAGCCTAGGGAGGACGAAAATGACAAAATTGATCATCCAATGACACAAACACACCTATTGGATGCAAAAGATTGGTTAAAAACCCTAATTGGACAAGAATATGCTTAGGGAGGACGAAAATGACCTAAATGTTAATCCAATGACACAAATGAACTTATTGGATGCACAAGATTGGTTTAAAACCCTAATTGGACAAGAATAAGCCTTCGAAGGACGAAAATGACCTAATTGATCATTCAATGACACAAACACACCTATTGGATGCACAAGACTGGTTAAAAACCCTAATTATACAAGAATATGCCTAGGAAGGACGAAAATGACCTAATTGATCATCCAATGACACAAACACACCTATTGGATGCACAAGATTGGTTAAAAACCCTAATTGGACAAGAATAAGCCTAGGGAGGACGAAAATGACCTAATTGATCATCCAATGACACAAACACACCTATTGGATGCACAAGATTGGTTAAAAACCCTAATTGTAAAAGAATAAGCCTAGGGAGGACGAAATTGACCTAAATGTTAATTTAATGACACAAACGAACTTATTGGATGCACAACATTGGTTAAAAACCCTAATTGGACAAGAAGAAGCCTAGGGAGGACGAAAATGACCTAATTGATCATCCAATGACACAAACACACCTATTGGATGCACAAGATTGGTTAAAAACCCTAATTGGACAAGAATAAGCCTAGGGAGGACGAAAATGACCTAATTGATCATCCAATGACACAAACACACCTATTGGATGCACAAGATTGGTTAAAAACCCTAATTGGACAAGAATAAGCCTAGGGAGGACGAAAATGACCTAAATGTTAATCCAATGACACAAATGAACTTATTGGATGCACAAGATTGGTTAAAAACCCTAATTGGACAAGAATAAGCCTGGGGAGGAAGAAAATGACCTAATTTATCATCCAATGACACAAACACACATAATGGATGCACAAGATTGGTTAAAAACCCTAATTGGACAAGAATAAGCCTAGGGAGAACGAAAATGACCTAATTGATCATCCAATGACACAAACACACCTATTGGATGCACAAGATTGGTTAAAAACCCTAATTGAACAAGAATATTCCTCGGGAGGACGAATATGACCTAAATGTTAATCCATTGACACAAATGAACTTATTGGATGCACAAGATTGGTTAAAAACCCTAATTGGACAAGAATAAGCCTAGGGAGGACGAAAATGACCTAAATGTTAATCCAATGAAACAACTCAACTTATTGGATGCACAAGATTGGTTAAAAACCCTAATTGGACAAGAATAAGCCTAGGGAGGACGAAAATGACCTAATTGATCATCCATTGACACAAACACACCTATTGGATCCACAAGATTGGTTAAAAACCCTAATTAGACAAGAATAAGTCCAAGGAAGACGAAAATGACCTAATTGATCATCAAATGAAACAAACACACCTATTGGATGCACAAGATTGGTTAAAAACCCTAATTGGACAAGAATATGCCTAGGGAGGACGAAAATGACCTCAATATTAATTCAATGACACAAACAAAGTTATTGGATTCACAAGATTGGTTAAAAACCCTAATTGCACAAGAATAAGCTTAGGGAGGACGAAAATGACCTAATTGATCATCCAATGACACAAACACACCTATTGGATGCACAAGATTGGTTAAAAACCCTAATTGGACAAGAATAAGCCTAGGGAGGACGAAAATGACCTAATTGATCATCCAATGACACAAACACACCTATTGGATACACAAGATTGGTTAAAAACCCTAATTGGACAAGAATATGCCTAGGGAGGACGAAAATGACCTAAATGTTATTCCAATTGCAAAACTCAACTTATTAGATGCACAAGATTGGTTAAAAACCCTAATTGGACAAGAATAAGCCTAGGGAGGACGAAAATAACCTAATTGATCATCCAATGACACAAACACACCTATTGGATGCACAAGATTGGTTAAAAACCCTAATTGGACAAGAATAAGCCTAGGGAGGACGAAAATGACCTAATTGATCATCCAATGACACAAACACACCTATTGGATGCACAAGATTGGTTAAAAACCCTAATTGGACAAGAATAAGCCTAGGGAGGACGAAAATGACCTAATTGATCATCCATTGCCACAAACACACCTATTGGATGCACAAGATTGTTTAAAAACACTAATTGGACAAGAATATGCCTAGGGAGGACGAAAATGACCTAATTGGTCATCCAATGACACAAACACACCTATTGGATGCACAAGATTGGTTAAAAACCCTAATTGGACAAGAATATGCCTAGGGAGGACGAAAATGACTTAATTGATCATCCAATGACACAAACACACCTATTGGAAGCACAAGATTGGTTAAAAACCCTAATTGGACAAGAATATGCCTAGGGAGGAAGAAAAAGACCTAAATATTAATTTAATGACACAAACAAAGTTATAGGATGCACAAGATTGGTTAAAAACCCTAATTGTACAAGAATAAGCCTAGGGAGGACGTAAATGACCTAATTGATCATCCAATGACACAAACACACCTATTGGATGCACAAGATTGGTTAAAAACCCTAATTGGACAAGAATATGCCTAGGGAGGACGAAAATGACCTAAATAATAATTCAATGACACAAACAAAGTTATTGGATGCACAAGATTGGTTAAAAACCCTAATTGGACAAGAATAAGCCTAGGGAGGACGTAAATGACCTAATTGATCATCCAATGACCCAAACACACCTATTGGATGCACAAGATTGGTTAAAAACCCTAATTGGACAAGAATATTCCTAGGGAGGACAAAAATGACCTAAATATTAATTCAATGACACAAACAAACTTATCGGATGCAAAAGATTGGTTAAAAACCCTAATTGGACAAGAATAAGCCTAGGGAGGACGAAAATGACCTAATTGATCATCCAATGACACAAACACACCTATTGGATACACAAGATTGGTTAAAAACCCTAATTGGACAAGAATAAGCCTAGGGAGGACGAAAATGACCTAATTGATCATGCAATGACACAAATGAACTTATTGGATGCACAAGATTAGTTAAAAACCCTAATTGGACAAGAATATGCCTAGGGAGGACGAAAATAACCTAATTGATCATCCAATGACACAAACACACCTATTGGTGCACAAGATTGCTTAAAAACCCTAATTGGACAAGAATATGCCTAGGGAGGACGAAAATGACCTAAATGTTAATCCAAAGACACAAATGAACTTATTGGATGCACAAGATTGGTTAAAACCCTAATTGGACAGAATAAGCCAATGGAGGACGAAAATGACCTAATTGATCATCCAATGACACAAACACACCTATTGGATGCGCAAGATTTGTTAAAAACCCTAATTGGACAAGAATATGCCTAGGGAGGACGAAAATGACCTAAATATTAATTCAATGACACAAACAAACTTATCGGATGCACAAGATTGGTTAAAAACCCTAATTGGACAAGAATAAGCTTAGGGAGGACGAAAATGACCTAATTGATCATCCAATGACACAAACACACCTATTGGATGCACAAGATTGGTTAAAAACCCTAATTGGACAAGAATAAGCCTAGGGAGGACGAAAATGACCTAATTGATCATCCAATGACACAAACACACCTATTGGATGCACAAGATTGGCTAAAAACCCTAATTGGACAAGAATATGGCTAGGGAGGACGAAAATGACCTAATTGATCATCCAATGACACAAACACACCTATTGGAAGCACAAGATTGGTTTAAAACCTAATTGGACAAGAATATGCCTAGGGAGGACGAAAATGACCTAATTGATAATCCAATGAAACAAACACACCTATTGTATGCACAAGATTGGTTAAAAACCCTAATTGGACAAGAATATGCCTAGGCAGGACGAAAATGACCTAATTAATCATCCAAACACAAACACACCTATTGGATGCACAAGATCGGTTAAAAACCCTAATTGGACAAGAATAAGCCTAGGGAGGACGAATATGACCTAATTGATCATCCAATGACACAAACACACCTATTGGATGCACAAGATTGGTTAAAAACCCTAATTGGACAAGAATATGCCTAGGGAGGACGAAAATAACCTAATTGATCATCCAATGACACAAACACACCTATTGGATGCACAAGATTCGTTAAAAACCCTAATTGGACAAGAATATGCCTAGGGAGGACGAAAATGACATAATTTATCATCCAATGACACAAACAAACCTATTGGATGCATAAGATTGATTAAAAACCCTAATTGGACAAGAATAAGCGTAGGGAGGACGAAAATGACCTAATTGATCATCCAATGACACAAACACACCTATTGGATGCACAAGATTGGTTAAAAACCCTAATTGGACAAGAATATGCCTAGGGAGGATGAAAATGACCTAAATGTTAATCCAATGACACAAACAAACTTATCGGATGCACAAGATTGGTTAAAAACCCTAATTGGACAAGAATAAGCCTAGGGAGGACGAAAATGACCTAATTGATCATCCAATGACACAAACACACCTATTGGATGCACAAGATTGGTTAAAAACCCTAATTGGACAAGAATATGCCTAGGGAGGACGAAAATGACCTAAATATTAATTCAATGACACAAACAAAGTTATTGGATGCACAAGATTGATTAAAAACCCTAATTTGACAAGAATAAGTCTAGGTAGGACGAAAATGACCTAATTGATCATCCAATGACACAAACACACCTATTGGATGCACAAGATTGGTTAAAAACCCTAATTGGACATGAATAAGCCTAGGGACGACGAAAACGACCTAATTGATCATCCATTGACACAAACACACCTATTGGATGAACAAGATTGGTTAAAAACCCTAATTGGACAAGAATAAGCCTAGGGAGGACGAAAATGACCTAATTGATCATCCAATGACACAAACACACCTATTGGATGCACAAGATTGGTTAAAAACCCTAATTGGACAAGAATATGCCTAGGGAGGACGAAAATGACCTAAATATTAATTCAATGACACAAACAAAGTTATTGGATGCACAAGATTGGTTAAAAACCCTAATTGGACAAGAATATGCCTAGGGAGGACGTAAATGACCTAATTGATCATCCAATGACACAAACACACCTATTGGATGCACAAGATTGGTCAAAACCCCTAATTGGACAAGAATAAGCCTAGGGAGGACGAAAATTACCTAAATGATCATCCAATGACACAAAGACACCTATTGGATGCACATGATTGGTTAAAAACCCTAATTGGACAAGAATAAGCCTAGGGAGGACAAAAATGACCTAATTGATCATCCAATGACACAAACACACCTATTGGATGCACAAGATTGGTTAAAAACCCTAATTGGACAAGAATATGCCTAGGGAGGACGAAAATGACCTAAATATTAATTCAATGACACAAACAAAGTTATTGGATGCACAAGATTGGTTAAAAACCCTAATTGGACAAGAATATGCCTAGGGAGGACGATAATGACCTAAATATTAATTCAATGACACAAACAAACTTATCGGATGCACAAGATTGGTTAAAAACCTCTAATTGGACAAGAATAAGCCTAGGGAGGACGAAAATGACCTAATTGATCATCCAATGACACAAACACACCTATTGGATGCACAAGATTGGTTAAAAACCCTAATTGGACAAGAATATGCCTAGGGAGGACGAAAATGACCTAATTGATCATCCAATGACACAAATGACCTTATTGGATGAACAAGATTTGTTAAAAACCCTAATTAGACAAGAATAATCCTAGGGATGACGAAAATGACCTAAATGTTAATCCAATGACACAACACACCTATTGGATGCACAAGATTGGTTAAAAACCCTAATTGGACAAGAATATGCCTAGGGAGGACGAAAATGACCTAATTAATCATCCAATGACACAAACACACCTATTGGATGCACAAGATTGGTTAAAAACCAAAATTGGACAAGAATAAGCCTAGGGAGGACGAAAATGACCTAATTGATCATCCATTGCCACAAACACAGCTATTGGATACACAAGATTGATTAAAAACCCTAATTGGACAAGAATAAACCTAGGGATGACGAAAATGAGCTAAATGTTAATCCAATGACACAACTCAACTTATTGGATGCACAAGATTGGTTAAAAACCCTAATTGGACAAGAATAAGCCTAGGGAGGACGAAAATGACCTAATTGATCATCCAATGACACAAACACACCTATTGGATGCACAAGATTGGTTAAAAACCCTAATTGGACAAGAATATGCCTAGGGAGGACGAAAATGACCTAATTGATCATCCAATGACACAAACACACCTATTGTATGCACAAGATCGGTTAAAAACCCTAATTGGACAAGAATAAGCCTAGGGAGGACGAAAATGACCTAATTGATCATCCAATGACACAAATGAACTTATTGGATGCACAAGATTAGTTAAAAACCCTAATTGGACAAGAATAAGCCTAGGGAGGACGAAAATGACCTAATTGATCATCCAATGACACAAACACACCTATTGGATGCACAAGATTGGTTAAAAACCCTAATTGGACAAGAATATGCCTAGGGAGGACGAAAATGACCTAATTGATCTATTGGATGCACAAGATTGGTTAAAAACCCTAATTGGACAAGAATATGCCTAGGGAGGACGAAAATGACCTAAATATTAATTCAATGACATAAACAAACTTGTTGGATGCACAAGATTGGTTAAAAACCCTAATTGGACAAGAATAAGCCTAGGGAGGACAAAAATGACCTAATTGATCATCAAATGACACAAACACACCTATTGGAAGCACAAGATTGGTTAAAAACCGTAATTAGATAAGAATATGCCTTGGAAGGACGAAAATGACCTAAATGTTAATCCAATGACACAAATGAACGTATTGGATGCAAAAGATTGGTTAAAAACCCTAATTGGACAAGAATAAGCCTAGGGAGGGCGAAAATGACCTAATTGATCATCCAATGACACAAACACACCTATTGGATGCACAAGATTGGTTAAAAACCCTAATTGGACAAGAATATGCCTAGGGAGGACGAAAATGACCTAAATATTAATTCAATGACACAAACAAAGTTATTGGATGCACAAGATTGGTTAAAAACCCTAATTGGACAAGAATAAGCCTAGGGAGGACGAAAGTGACCTAATTGATCATCCAATGACACAAACACACCTATTGGATGCACAAGATTGGTTAAAAACTCTAATTGGACAAGAATATGCCTAGGGAGGACAAAAATGACCTAATTGATCATCCAATGACACAAACACACCTATTGGATGCACAAGATTGGTTAAAAACCCTAATTGGACAACAATAAGCCTAGGGAGGACGAAAGTGACCTAATTGATCATCCAATGACACAAACACAATTATTGGATGCACAAGATTGGTTAAAAACCCTAATTGGACAAGAATATGCCTAGGGAGGACAAAAATCACCTAATTGATCATCCAATGACACAAACACACCTATTGGATGCACAAGATTGGTTAAAAACCCTAATTGGACAAGAATAAGCCTAGGGAGGACGAAAATGACTTAAATGTTAATCCAATGACACAACTCAACTTATTGGATGCACAAGATTGGTTAAAAACCCTAATTGGACAAGAATAAGCCTATGGAGGACGAAAATGACCTAATTGATTATCCAATGAGACAAACACACCTATTGGATGCGCAAGATTTGTTAAAAATCCTAATTGGACAAGAATATGCCTAGGGAGGACGAAAATGACCTAAATATTAATTCAATGACACAAACAAACTTATCGGATGCACAAGATTGGTTAAAAACCCTAATTGGAAAAGAATAAGCCTAGGGAGGACGAAAATGACCTAATTGATCATCCAATGACACAAACACACCTATTGGATGCGCAAGATTGGTTAAAAACCCTAATTGGACAAGAATATGCCTAGGGAGGACGAAAATGACCTAAATATTAATTCAATTACACAAACAAACTTATCGGATGCACAAGATTGGTTAAAAACCCTAATTGGACAAGAATAAGCATAGGGAGGACGAAAATAACCTAATTGATAATCCAATGACACAAACACACCTATTGGATGCACAAGATTCGTTAAAAACCCTAATTGGACAAGAATATGCCTAGGGAGGACGAAAATGACCTAATTGATCATCCAATGACACAAACACACCTATTGGATGCACAAGATTGGTTAAAAACCCTAATTGGACAAGAATAAGCCTAGGGAGGACGAAAATGACCTAATTGATCATCCAATGACACAAACACACCTATTGGATGCACAAGATTGGTTAAAAACCATAATTGGACAAGAATAAGCCTAGGGAGGACAAAAATGACCTAATTGATCATCCAAGGACACAAACACACCTATTGGATGCACAAGATTGGTTAAAAACCCTAATTGGACAAGAATAAGCCTAGGGAGGACGAAAATGACCTAATTGATCATCCAATAACACAAACACACCTATTAGATGCACAAGATTGGTTAAAAACCCTAGTTGGACAAGAATATGCCTAGGGAGGACGAAAATGACCTAATTGATCATCCAATGAACCAAATGAACTTATTGGACGCACAAGATTGGTTAAAAACCCTAATTGGACAAGAATAAGCCTAGGGAGGACGAAAATGACCTAATTGATCATCCAATGACACAAACACACCTATTGGATGCACAAGATTGGTTAAAAACCCTAATTGGACAAGAATATGCCTAGGGAGGACGAAAATGACCTAAATGTTAATCCAATGACACAACTCAACTTATTGGATGCACAAGATTGGTTAAAAACCCTAATTGGACAAGAATAAGTCTAGGGAGGACGAAAATGACCTAAATGGTAATCCAATGACACAACTCAACTTATTGGATGCACAAGATTGGTTAAAAACCCTAATTGGACAAGAATAAACCTAGGGAGGACGAAAATGACCTAATTGATCATCCAATGAAACAAACACACCTTTTGGATGCACGAGATTGGTTAAAAACCCTAATTGGACAAGAATAAGCCTAGGGAGGACGAAAATGACCTAAATGTTAATCCAATGACAAAACTCAAGTTGTTGGAAGCACAAGATTGGTTAAAAACCCTAATTGGACAAGAATAAGCCTAGGGAGGACGAAAATGACCTAATTGATCATCCAATGACACAAACCCACCTATTGAATGCACAAGATTCATTAAAAACCCTAATTGGACAAGAATATGCCTAGGGAGGACGAAAGTGACCTAATTGATCATCCAATGACACAAACACACCTATTGGATGCACAAGATTGGTTAAAAACCCTAATTGGACAAGAATATGCCTAGGGAGGACGAAAATAACCTAATTAATTATCCAATGACACAAACACACCTATTGGATGAACAAGATTGGTTAAAAACCCTAATCGGACAAGAATATGCCTAGGGAGGACGAAAATGACCTAATTGATCATCCAATGACACAAACACACCTATTAGATGCACAAGATTGGTTAAAAACCCTAATTGGACAAGAATAAGCCTAGGGAGGACGAAAATGACCTAAATGTTAATCCAATGACACAAATGAACTTATTGGATGCACAAGATTGGTTAAAAACCCTAATTGGACAAGAATAAGCCTAGGGAGGACGAAAATGACTTAAATGTTAATCCAATGACACTACTCAACTTATTGGATGCACAAGATTGGTTAAAAACCCTAATTGGACAACAATAAGCCTATGGAGGACGAAAATGGCCTAATTGATCATCCAATGACACAAACACACCTATTGAATGCACAAGATTGGTTAAAAACCCTAATTGGACAAGAATAAGCCTAGGGAGGACGAAAATGACCTAAATGATAATCCAATGACACAACTCAACTTATTTGATGCACAAGATTGGTTAAAAACCCTAATTGGAAAAGAATAAGCCTAGGGAGGACGAAAATGACCTAATTGATCATCCAATGACACAAACACACCTATTGGATGCGCAAGATTGGTTAAAAACCCTATTTGGACAAGAATATGCCTAGGGAGGACGAAAATGACCTAATTGATCATCCAATGACACAAACACACCTATTGGATGCACAAGATTGGTTAAAAACCCTAATTGGACAAGAATAAGCATAGGGAGGACGAAAATAACCTAATTGATCATCCAATGACACAAACACACCTATTGGATGCACAAGATTCGTTAAAAACCCTAATTGGACAAGAATATGCCTAGGGAGGACGAAAATAACCTAATTGATCATCCAATGACACAAACACACCAATTGGATGCACAAGATTCGTTAAAAACCCTAATTGGACAAGAATATGCCTAGGGAGGACGAAAATGACCTAATTGATCATCCAATGACACAAACACACCTATTGGATGCACAAGAATGGTTAAAAACCCTAATTGGACAAGAATATGCCTAGGGAGGACGAAAATGACCTAAATATTAATTCAATGACATAAACAAACTTGTTGGATGCACAAGATTGGTTAAAAACCCTAATTGGACAAGAATAAGCTTAGGGAGGACGAAAATGACCTAATTGATCATCCAATGACACAAACACACCTATTGGATGCACAAGATTGGTTAAAAACCCTAATTGGAAAAGAATAAGCCTAGGGAGGACGAAAATGACTTAATTGATCATCCAATGACACAAACACACCTATTGGATGCACAAGATTGGTTAAAAACCCTAATTGGACAAGAATAAGCCTAGGGAGGACGAAAATGACCTAATTGATCATCCAATGACACAAACACACCTATTGGATGCACAAGATTGGTTTAAAACCCTAGTTGGACAAGAATATGCCTAGGGAGGACGAAAATGACCTAATTGATCATCCAATGACACAAATGAATTTATTGGATGCACAAGATTGGTTAAAAACCCAAATTGCACAAGAATAAGCCTAGGGAGGACGAAAATGACCTAATTGATCATCCAATGACACAAACACACCTATTGGATGCACAAGATTGGTTAAAAACCCTAATTGGACAAGAATAAGCCTAGGGAGGACGAAAATGACCTAATTGATCATCCAATGACACAAACACACCTATTGGATGCACAAGATTGGTTTAAAACCCTAGTTGGACAAGAATATGCCTAGGGAGGACGAAAATGACCTAATTGTTCATCCAATGACACAAACACACCTATTGGATGCACAAGATTGGTTAAAAACCCTAATTGGACAAGAATAAGCCTAGGGAGGACGAAAATGACCTAATTGATCATCCAATGACACAAACACACCTATTGGATGCACAAGATTGGTTAAAAACCCTAATTGGACAAGAATAAGCCTAGGGAGGACGAAAGTGACCTAATTGATCATCCAATGACACAAACACACCTATTGGATGCACAAGATTTGTTTAAAATCCTAGTTGGACAAGAATATGCCTAGGGAGGACGAAAATGACCTAATTGATCATCCAATGACACAAATGAACTTATTGGATGCACAAGATTGGTTAAAAACCCTAATTGGACAAGAATAAGCCTAGGGAGGACGAAAATGACCTAATTGATCATCCAATGACACAAACACACCTATTGAATGCACAAGATTGGTTAAAAACCCTAATTGGGCAAGAATAATAAGCCTAGGGAGGACGAAAATGACCTAATTGATCATCCAATGACACAAACACACCTATTGGATGCACAAGATTGGTTAAAAACCCTAATTGGACAAGAATAAGCCTAGGGAGGACGAAAATGACCTAATTGATTATCCAATAACACAAATGAACTTATTGGATGATCAAGATTGGTTAAAAACCCTAATTGGACAAGAATATGCCTAGGGAGGACGAAAATGACCTAAATATTAATTCAATGACACAAACAAACTTATCGGATGCACAAGATTGGTTAAAAACCCTAATTGGACAAGAATAAGCCTAGGGACGACGAAAATGACCTAAATGTTAATCCAATGACACAAATGAACTTATTGGATGCATAAGATTGGTTAAAAACCCTAATTGGACAAGAATAAGCCTAGGGAGGACGAAAATGACCTAAATGTTAATCCAATGACACAACTCAACTTATTGGATGCACAAGATTGGTTAAAAACCCTAATTGGACAAGAATAAAACTAGGGAGGACGAAAATGACCTAATTGATCATCCAATGACACAAACACACCTATTGGATGCACAAGATTGGTTAAAAACCCTAATTGGACAAGAATAAGCCTAGGGAGGACGAAAATGACCTAATTGATCATCCAATGACACAAACACACCTATTGGATGCTCAAGATTGGTTAAAACCCCTAATTGGACAAGAATAAGCCTAGGGAGGACGAAAATGACCTAATTGATCATCCAATGACACAAACACACCTATTGGATGCACAAGATTGGTTAAAAACCCTAATTGGACAAGAATAAGCCTAGGGAGGACGAAAATGACCTAATTGATCATCCAATGACACAAACACACCTATTGGATGCACAAGATTGGTTAAAATTCCTAATTGGACAAGAATAAGCCTAGGGAGGACAAAAATGACCTAATTGATCATCCAATGATACAAACACACCTATTGGATGCACAAGATTGGTTAAAAACCCTAATTGGACAAGAATAAGCCTAGGGAGGACGAAAATGACCTAATTGATCATCCAATGACACAAACACACCTATTGGATGCACAAGATTGGTTAAAAACCCTAATTTGACTAGAATAAGCCTAGGGTGGACAAAAATGACCTAATTGATCATCCATTGCCACAAACACACCTAATGGATGCACAAGATTGGTTAAAAACCCTAGTTGGACAAGAATATGCCTAGGGAGGACGAAAATGACCTAATTGGTCATCCAATGACACAAACACACCTATTGGATGCACAAGATTGGTTAAAAACCCTAATTGGACAAGAATATGCCTAGGGAGAACGAAAATGACCTAATTGATCATCCAATGACACAAACACACCTATTGGATGCACAAGATTGGTTAAAAACCCTAATTGGACAAGAATAAGCCTAGGGAGGACGAAAATGACCTAATTGATCATCCAATGACACAAACACACCTATTGGATGCACAAGATTGGTTAAAAACCCTAATTGGACAAGAATATGCCTAGGGAGGACGAAAATGACCTAAATGTTAATCCAATGACACAACTCAACTTATTGGATGCACAAAATTGGTTAAAAACCCTAATTGGACAAGAATATGCCTAGGGAGGACGAAAATGACCTAGTTGATCATCCAATGACACAAACACACCTATTGGATGCACAAGATTGGTTAAAAACCCTAATTGGACAAGAATAAGCCTAGGGAGGACGAAAATGACTTAATTGATCATCCAATGACACAAACACACCTATTGGATGCACAAGATTGGTTAAAAACCCTAATTGGACAAGAATAAGCCTAGGGAGGACGAAAGTGACCTAATTGATCATCCAATGACACAAACACACCTATTGGATGCACAAGATTGGTTAAAAACCCTAATTTGACTAGAATAAGCCTAGGGTGGACGAAAATGACCTAATTGATCATCCATTGCCACAAACACACCTAATGGATGCACAAGATTGGTTAAAAACCCTAATTTGACAAGAATAAGCCTAGGGAGGACGAAAATGACCTAATTGATCATCCAATGACACAAACACACCTATTGGATGCACAAGATTGGTTAAAAACCCTAATTGGACAAGAATATGCCTAGGGAGGACGATAATGACCTAATTGATCATCCAATGACAAAACACACCTATTGGATGCACAAGATTGGTTAAAAACCCTAATTGGACAAGAATATGCCTAGGGAGGACGAAAATGACGTAATTATTAATTTAATGACACAAACAAACTTATCGGATGCCCAAGATTGGTTAAAAACCCTAATTGGACAAGAATAAGCCTAGGGAGGACGAAAATAACCTAATTGATCATCCAATGACACAAACGCACCTATTGGATGCACAAGATTGGTTAAAAACCCTAATTGGACAAGAATATGCCTAGGGAGGACGAAAATGACCTAATTGATCATCCAATGACACAAACACACCTATTGGATGCACAAGATTGGTTAAAAACCCTAATTGGACAAGAATATGCCTAGGGAGGACGATAATGACCTAATTGATCATCCAATGACAAAACACACCTATTGGATGCACAAGATTGGTTAAAAACCCTAATTGGACAAGAATATGCCTAGGGAGGACGAAAATGACCTAATTGATCATCCAATGACACAAACACACCTATTGGATGCACAAGATTGGTTAAAAACCCTAATTGGACAAGAATATGCCTAGGGAGGACGAAAATGACCTAATTGATCATCCAATGACACAAACACACCTATTGGATGCACAAGATTGGTTAAAAACCCTAATTGGACAAGAATAAGCCTAGGGAGGACGAAAATGACCTAAATGTTAATCCAATGACACAACTCAATTTATTGGATGCACAAGATTGGTTAAAAACCCTAATTGGACAAGAATAAGCCTAGGAAGGACGAAAATGACCTAATTGATCATCCAATGACACAAACACACCTATTGGATGCACAAGATTGGTTAAAAACCCTAATTGGACAAGAATATGCCTAGGGAGGACGAAAATGACCTAATTGATCATCCAATGACACAAACACACCTATTGGATGCACAAGATTGGTTAAAAACCCTAATTGGACAAGAATATGCCTAGGGAGGACGGAAATGACCTAATTGATCATCCAATGACACAAATGAACGTATTGGATGCACAAGATTAGTTAAAAACCCTAATTGGACAAGAATATGCCTAGGGAGGACGAAAATGACCTAATTGATCATCCAATGACACAAACACACCTATTGGATGCACAAGATTCGTTAAAAACCCTAATTGGACAAGAATATGCCTAGGGAGGACGAAAATAACCTAATTGATCATCCAATGACACAAACACACCAATTGGATGCACAAGATTCGTTAAAAACCCAAATTGGACAAGAATATGCCTAGGGAGGACGAAAGTGACCTAATTGATCATCCAATGACACAAACACACCTATTGGATGCACAAGATTGGTTAAAAACCCTAATTGGACAAGAATAAGCATAGGGAGGACGAAAATAACCTAATTGATCATCCAATGACACAAACACACCTATTGGATGCACAAGATTCGTTAAAAACCCTAATTGGACAAGAATATGCCTAGGGAGGACGAAAATAACCTAATTGATCATCCAATGACACAAACACACCAATTGGATGCACAAGATTCGTTAAAAACCCTAATTGGACAAGAATATGCCTAGGGAGGACGAAAATGACCTAATTGATCATCCAATGACACAAACACACCTATTGGATGCACAAGAATGGTTAAAAACCCTAATTGGACAAGAATATGCCTAGGGAGGACGAAAATGACCTAAATATTAATTCAATGACATAAACAAACTTGTTGGATGCACAAGATTGGTTAAAAACCCTAATTGGACAAGAATAAGCTTAGGGAGGACGAAAATGACCTAATTGATCATCCAATGACACAAACACACCTATTGGATGCACAAGATTGGTTAAAAACCCTAATTGGAAAAGAATAAGCCTAGGGAGGACGAAAATGACTTAATTGATCATCCAATGACACAAACACACCTATTGGATGCACAAGATTGGTTAAAAACCCTAATTGGACAAGAATAAGCCTAGGGAGGACGAAAATGACCTAATTGATCATCCAATGACACAAACACACCTATTGGATGCACAAGATTGGTTTAAAACCCTAGTTGGACAAGAATATGCCTAGGGAGGACGAAAATGACCTAATTGATCATCCAATGACACAAATGAATTTATTGGATGCACAAGATTGGTTAAAAACCCAAATTGCACAAGAATAAGCCTAGGGAGGACGAAAATGACCTAATTGATCATCCAATGACACAAACACACCTATTGGATGCACAAGATTGGTTAAAAACCCTAATTGGACAAGAATAAGCCTAGGGAGGACGAAAATGACCTAATTGATCATCCAATGACACAAACACACCTATTGGATGCACAAGATTGGTTTAAAACCCTAGTTGGACAAGAATATGCCTAGGGAGGACGAAAATGACCTAATTGTTCATCCAATGACACAAACACACCTATTGGATGCACAAGATTGGTTAAAAACCCTAATTGGACAAGAATAAGCCTAGGGAGGACGAAAATGACCTAATTGATCATCCAATGACACAAACACACCTATTGGATGCACAAGATTGGTTAAAAACCCTAATTGGACAAGAATAAGCCTAGGGAGGACGAAAGTGACCTAATTGATCATCCAATGACACAAACACACCTATTGGATGCACAAGATTTGTTTAAAATCCTAGTTGGACAAGAATATGCCTAGGGAGGACGAAAATGACCTAATTGATCATCCAATGACACAAATGAACTTATTGGATGCACAAGATTGGTTAAAAACCCTAATTGGACAAGAATAAGCCTAGGGAGGACGAAAATGACGTAATTGATCATCCAATGACACAAACACACCTATTGGAAGCACAAGATTGGTTAAAAACCCTAATTGGACAAGAATATGCATAGGGAGGACGAAAATGACCTAAATGTTAATCCAATGACACAAATGAACTTATTGGATGCACAAGATTGGTTAAAAACCCTAATTGGGCAAGAATAAGCCTAGGGAGGGCGTAAATGACCTAATTGATCATCCAATGACATAAACACAACTATTGGATGCACAAGATTGGTTAAAAACCCTAATTGGACAAGAATATGCCTAGGGAGGACGAAAATGACCTAAATATTAATTCAATGACACAAACAAAGTTATTGGATGCACAAGATTGGTTAAAAACCCTAATTGGGCAAGAATAAGCCTAGGGAGGGCGTAAATGACCTAATTGATCATCCAATGACACAAACACACCTCTTGGAAGCACAAGATTGGTTAAAAACCCTAATTGGACAAGAATATGCCTAGGGAAGACGAAAATGACCTAAATATTAATTCAATGACACAAACAAAGTTTTTGGATGCACAAGATTGGTTAAAAACCCTAATTGGACAAGAATAAGCCTAGGGAGGACGAAAATGACCTAATTGATCATCCAATGACACAAACACACCTATTGGAAGGACAAGATTGGTTAAAAACCCTAATTGGACAAGAATATGCCTAGGGAGGACGAAAATGACCTAAATGTTAATCCAATGACACAAATGAACTTATTGGATGCACAAGATTGGTTAAAAACCCTAATTGGACAAGAATATACCTTGGGAGGACGAAAATGACCTAAATATTAATTCAATGACACAAACAAACTTATTGGATGCACAAGATTGGTTAAAAACCCTAATTGGACAAGAATAAGCCTAGGGAGGACGAAAATGACCTAATTGATCATCCAATGACACAAACACACCTATTGGATGCACAAGATTGGTTAAAAACCCTAATTGGACAAGAATAAGCCTAGGGAGGACGAAAATGACCTAATTGATCATCCAATGACACAAACACACCTATTGGATGCACAAGATTGGTTAAAAACCCAAGTTGGACATGAATATGCCTAGGGAGGACGAAAATGACCTAATTGATCATCCAATGACACAAATGAACTTATTGGATGCACAAGATTGGTTAAAAACCCTAGTTGGACAAGAATATGCCTAGGGAGGACGAAATTGACCTAATTGATCATCCAATGACACAAACACACCTATTGGATGCACAAGATTGGTTAAAAACCCAAATTGGACAAGAATATGCCTAGGGAGGACGAAAATGACCTAAATATTAATTCAATGACACAATCAACTTTATTGGATGCACAAGATTGGTTAAAAACCCTAATTGGACAAGAATAAGCCTAGGGAGGACGAAAATGACCTAATTGATCATCCAATGACACAAACACACCTATTGGATGCACAAGATTGGTTTAAAACCCTAGTTGGACTAGTATATGCCTATGGAGGACGAAAATGACCTAATTGATCATCCAATGACACAAATGAACTTATTGGATGCACAAGATTGGTTAAAAACCCTAATTGGACAAGAATAAGCCTAGGGAGGACGAAAATGACCTAATTGATCATCCAATGACACAAACACACCTATTGGATGCACAAGATTGGTTAAAAACCCTAATTGGACAAGAATAAGCCTAGGGAGGACGAAAATGACCTAATTGATCATCCAATGACAAAAACACACCTATTGGATGCACAAGATTGGTTAAAAACCCTAATTGGGCAAGAATATGCATAGGGAGGACGAAAATGATCTAAATATTAATTCAATGAAACAAACAAACTTATTGGATGCACAAGATTGGTTAAAAACCCTAATTGGGCAAGAATATGCATAGGGAGGACGAAATTGATCTAAATATTAATTCAATGAAACAAACAAACTTATTGGATGCACAAGATTGGTTAAAAACCCTAATTGGACAAGAATAACCATAGGGAGGACGAAAATGACCTAATTGATCATCCAATGACACAAACACACCTATTGGATGCACAAGATTGGTTAAAAACCCTAATTGGACAAGAATATGCCTAGGGAGGACGAAAATGACCTAAATGTTAATCCAATGACACAAATGAACTTATTGGATGCACAAGATTGGTTAAAAACCCTAATTGGACAAGAATAAGACTATGGAGGACGACAATGACCTAATTGATCATCCAATGACACAAACACACCTATTGGATGCACAAGATTGGTTAAAAACCCTAATTGGACAAGAATAAGCCTAGGGAGGACGAAAATGACCTAATTGATCATCCAATGACACAAACACACCTATTGGATGCACAAGATTGGTTAACAACCCTAATTGGACAAGAATATGCCTAGGGACGACGAAAATGACCTAAATTGATCATCCAATGACAGAAATGATCTTATTGGATGCACAAGATTTGTTAAAAACCCTAATTGGACAAGAATAAGTCTAGGGAGGACGAAAATGACCTAATTGATCATCCAATGACACAAACACACCTATTGGATGCACAAGATTGGTTAAAAACCCTAATTGGACAAGAATAAGCCTACGTAGGACGAAAATGACCTAATTGATCATCCAATGACACAAACACACCTATTGGATGCACAAGATTGGTTAAAAACCCTAATTGGACAAGAATATGCCTAGGGAGGACGAAAATGACCTAATTGATCATCCAATGACACAAATGACCTTATTGGATGCACAAGATTAGTTAAAAACCCTTATTGGACAAGAATAAGCCTAGGGAGGACGAAAATAACCTAATTGATCATCCAATGACACAAACACACCTATTGGATGCACAAGATTGGTTAAAAACCCTAATTGGACAAGAATATGCCTAGGGAGGACGAAAATGACCTAAATGTTAATCCAATGACACAAATGAACTTATTGGATGCACAAGATTGGTAAAAAACCCTAATTGGACAAGAATATGCCTAGGGAGGACGAAAATGACCTAATTGATCATCCAATGACACAAACACACCTATTGGATGCACAAGATTGGTTAAAAACCCTAATTGGACAAGAATATGCCTAAGGAGGACGAAAACGACCTAATTGATCATCCAATGACACAAACACACCTATTGGATGCACAAGATTGGTTAAAAACCCTAATTGGACAAGAATAAGCCTAGGGAGGACGAAAATGACCTAATTGATCATCCAATGACACAAACACACCTATTGGATGCACAAGATTGGTTAAAAACCGTAATTGGACAAGAATAAGCCTAGGGAGGATGAAAATGACCTAATTGATCATCCAATGACACAAATGAACTTATTGGATGCACAAGATTGGTTAAAAACCCTAATTGGACAAGAATAAGCCTAGGGAGGACGAAAATGACCTAATTGATCATCCAATGACACAAACACACCTATTGGATGCACAAGATTGGTTAAAAACCCTAATTGGACAAGAATAAGCCTAGGGAGGACGAAAATGACCTAATTGATCATCCAATGACACAAACACACCTATTGGATGCACAAGATTGGTTAAAAACCCTAATTGGACAAGAATAAGCCTAGGGAGGACGAAAATGACCTAATTGATCATCCAATGACAGAAACACACCGATTGGATTCACAAGATTGGTTAAAAACCCTAATTCGACAAGAATATGCCTAAGGAGGACGAAAATGACCTAAATATTAATTCAATGACACAAACAAAGTTATTGGATGCACAAGATTGGTTAAAAACCCTAATTGGACAAGAATAAGCCTTGGGATGATGAAAATGACCTAATTGATCATCCAATGACACAAACACACCTATTGGATGCACAAGATTGGTTAAAAACCCTAATTGGACAAGAATAAGCCTAGGGAGGACGAAAATGACCTAATTGATCATCCAATGACACAAACACACCTATTGGATGCACAAGATTGGTTAAAAACCCTAATTGGACAAGAATAAGCCTAGGGAGGACGAAAATGACCTAATTGATCATCCAATGACACAAACACACCTATTGGATGCACAAGATTGGTTAAAAACCCTAATTGGACAAGAATAAGCCTAGGGAGGACGAAAATGACCTAAATGTTAATCCAATGACACAACTCATCTTATTTGATGCACAAGATTGGTTAAAAACCCTATTGGGCAAGAATAAGCCTAGGGAGGACGAAAATGACCTAATTGATCATCTAATGACACAAACACACCTATTGGATGCACAAGATTGGTTAAAAACCCTAATTGGACAAGAATAAGCCTAGGCAGGACGAAAATGACCTAAATTTTAATCCAATGACACAACTCAACTTATTGGATGCACAAGATTGGTTAAAAACCCTAGTTGGACAAGAATAAGCCTAGGGAGGACGAAAATGAACTAATTGATCATCCAATGACACAAACACACCTATTGGATGCACAAGATTCGTTAAAAACCCTAATTGGACAAGAATATGCCTAGGGAGGACGAAAATGACCTAATTGATCATCCAATGACAAAACACACCTATTGGATGCACAAGATTCGTTAAAAACCCTAATTGGACAAGAATATGCCTAGGGAGGACGAAAATGACCTAATTGATCATCCAATGACACAAACACACCTATTGGATGCACAAGATTGGTTAAAAACCCTAATTGGACAAGAATAAGCCTAGGGAGGACGAAAATGACCTAATTGATCATCCAATGACACAAACACACCTATTGGATGCACAAGATTGGTTAAAAACCCTAATTGGACAAGAATATGCCTAGGGAGGACGAAAATGACCTAAATATTAATTCAATGACACAAACAAAGTTATTGGATGCACAAGATTGGTTAAAAACCCTAATTGGATAAGAATAAGCCGAGGGAGGACGTAAATGACCTAATTGATCATCCAATGACACAAACACACCTATTGGATGCACAAGATTGGTTAAAAATCCGAATTGGACAAGAATATGCCTAGGGAGGACGAAAATGACCTAAATATTAATTCAATGACACAAATAAACTTATCGGATGCACAAGATTGGTTAAAAACCCTAATTCGACAAGAATAAGCCTAGGGAGGACGAAAATGACCTAATTGATCATCCAATGACACAAACACACCTATTGGATGCACAAGATTGGTTAAAAACCCTAATTGGAAAAGAATATGCCTAGGGAGGACGAAAATGACCTAAATATTAATTCAATGACATAAACAAACTTGTTGGATGCACAAGATTGGATAAAAACTCTAATTGGACAAGAATAAGCCTAGGGAGGACGAAAATGACCTAATTGATCATCCAATGACACAAACACACCTATTGGATGCACAAGATTGGTTAAAAACCCTAATTGGACAAGAATAAGCCTAGGGAGGACGAAAATGACCTAATTGATCATCCAATGACACAAACACACCTATTGGATGCACAAGATTGGTTAAAAACCCTAGTTGGACAAGAATATGCCTAGGGAGGACGAAAATGACCTAAATGTTAATCCAATGACACAAATGAACTTATTGGATGCACAAGATTGGTTAAAAACCCTAATGGGACAAGAATAAGCCTAGGAAGGACGAAAATGACCTAATTGATCATCCAATGACACAAACACACCTATTGGATGCACAAGATTGGTTAAAAACCCTAATTGGACAAGAATAAGCCTAGGGAGGACGAAAATGACCTAATTGATCATCCAATGACACAAACACACCTATTGGATGCACAAGATTGGTTAAAAACCCTAATTGGACAAGAATATGCCTAGGGAGGACGAAAATGACCTAAATATTAATTCAATGACACAAACAAAGTTATTGGATGCACAAGATTGGTTAAAAACCCTAATTGGATAAGAATAAGCCTAGGGAGGACGTAAATCACCTAATTCATCATCCAATGACACAAACACACCTAATGTATGCACAAGATTGGTTAAAAACCCGAATTGGACAAGAATATGCCTAGGGAGGACGAAAATGACCTAATTGATCATCCAATGACACAAACACACCTATTGGATGCTCAAGATTGGTTAAAAACCCGAATTGGACAAGAATATGCCTTGGGAGGACGAAAATGACCTAAATATTAATTCAATGACACAAACAAACTTATCGGATGCACAAGATTGGTTAAAAACCCTAATTGGACAAGAATAAGCCTAGGGAGGACGAAAATGACCTAATTGATCATCCAATGACACAAACACACCTATTGGATGCACAAGATTGGTTTAAAACCCTAATTGGACAAGAATAAGCCTAGGGAGGACGAAAATAACCTAATTGATCATCCAATGACACAAACACACCAATTGGATGCACAAGATTGGTTGAAAACCCTAATTGGACAAGAATATGCCTAGGGAGGACGAAAATGACATAAATGTTAATCCAATGACACAAATGAACTTATTGGATGCACAAGATTGGTTAAAAACCCTAATTGGACAAGAATAAGCCTAGGGATGACGAAAATGACCTAATTGATCATCCAATGACACAAACACACCTATTGGATGCACAAGATTGGTTAAAAACCCTAATTGGACAAGAATATGCCTAGGGAGAACGAAAATGACCTAAATATTAATTCAATGACACAAACAAACTTATCGGATGCACAAGATTGGTTAAAAACCATAATTGGACAAGAATAAGCCTAGGGAGGACGAAAATGACCTAATTGATCATCCAATGTCACATACACACCTAGTAGATGCACAAGATTGGTTAAAAACCCTAATTGGACAAGAATAAGCCTAGGGAGGACGAAATTGACCTAATTGATCATCCAATGACACAAACACACCTATTGGATGCACAAGATTGGTTAAAAACCCTTATTGGACAAGAATAAGTCTATAGAGGATGAAAATGACCTAAATGTTAATCCAATGACACAAATGAACTTATTGGATGCACAAGATTGGTTAAAAACCCTAATTGGACAAGAATAAGCCTAGGGAGGACGAAAATGGCCTAATTGATCATCCAATGACACAAACACACCTATTGGATGCACAAGATTGGTTAAAAAACCTAATTGGACAAGAATAAGCCTAGGGAGGACGAAAATGACCTAATTGATCATCCATTGCCACAAAAACACCTATTGGATGCACAAGATTGGTTAAAAACCCTAATTGGACAAGAATATGCCTAGGGAGGACGAAAATGACCTAATTGATCATCCAATGACACAAACAGACCTATTGGATGCACAAGATTGGTTAAAAACCCTAATTGGACAAGAATAAGCTTAGGGAGGACGAAAATGACTTTAATGGTAATCCAATGACACAACTCAACTTATTGGATGCACAAGATTGGTTAAAAACCCTAATTGGACAAGAATAAACCTAGGGAGGACGAAAATGACCTAATTGATCATCCAATGAAACAAACACACCTATCGGATGCACAAGATTGGTTAAAAACCCTAATTGGACAAGAATAAGCCTAGGGAGGACGAAAATGACCTAAATGTTAATCCAATGACAAAATTCAACTTGTTGGAAGCACAAGATTGGTTAAAAACCCTAATTGGACAAGAATAAGTCTAGGGAGGACGAAAATGACCTAATTGATCATCCAATGACACAAACACACCTATTCGATGCACAAGATTCATTAAAAACCCTAATTGGACAAGAATATGCCTAGGGAGGACGAAAATGACCTAATTGATCATCCAATGACACAAACACACCTATTGGATGCACAAGATTGGTTAAAAACCCTAATTGGACAAGAATATGCCTAGGGAGGACGAAAATGACCTAATTAATCATCCAATGACACAAACACACCTATTGGATGCACAAGATTGGTTAAAAACCCTAATCGGACAAGAATATGGCTAGGGAGGACGAAAATGACCTAATTGATCATCCAATGACACAAACGCACCTATTGGATGCACAAGATTGGTTAAAAATCCTAATTGGACAAGAATATGCCTAGGGAGGACGAAAATGACCTAATTGATCATCCAATGACACAAATGAACTTATTGGAGGCACAAGATTAGTTAAAAACCCTAATTGGACAAGAATATGCCTAGGGAGGACGAAAATAACCTAATTGATCATCCAATGACACAAACACACCTATTGGATGCACAAGATTGGTTAAAAACCCTAATTGGACAAGAATATGCCTAGGGAGGACGAAAATGACCTAAATGTTAATCCAAAGACACAAATGAACTTATTGGATGTACAAGATTGGTTAAAAACCCTAATTGGACAAGAATAAGCCTAGGGAGGACGAAAATGGCCTAATTGGTCATCCAATGACACAAACACACCTATTGGATGCACAAGATTGGTTAAAAAACCTAATTGGACAAGAATAAGCCTAGAGGGGACGAAAATGACCTAATTGATCATCCATTGCCACAAACACACCTATTGGATGCACAAGATTGGTTAAAAACCCTAATTGGACAAGAGTATGCCTAGGGAGGACGAAAATGACCTAATTGATCATCCAATGACACAATCACACCTATTGGATGCACAAGATTGGTTCAAAACCCTAATTGGACAAGAATAAGCCTAAGGAGGACGAAAATAACCTAATTGATCATCCAATGACACAAACACACCTATTGGATGCACAAGATTGGTTAAAAACCTTAATTGGACAAAAATAGGCCTAGGGAGGACGAAAATGACCTCAATGTTAATCCAATGACACAAATGAACTTATTGGATGCACAAGATTGGTTAAAAACCCTAATTGGAAAAGAATAAGCCTAGGGAGTACGAAAATGACCTAAATGTTAATCCAATGACAAAACTCAACTTATTGGATGCACAAGATTGGTTAAAAACCCTAATTGGACAAGAATAAGCCTAGGGAGGACGAAAATGACCTAATTGATCATCCAATGACACAAACACACCTATTGGATGCACAAGATTGGTTAAAAACCCTAATTGGAAAAGAATAAGCCCAGGGAGGACGAAAATGACCTAATTGATCATCCAATGACGCAAACACACCTATTGGATGCGCAAGATTGGTTAAAAACCCTAATTGGACAAGAATATGCCTAGGGAGGACGAAAATGACCTAATTGATCATCCAATGACACAAACACACCTATTGAATGCACAAGATTGGTTAAAAACCCTAATTGGACAAGAATAAGCCTAGGGAGGACGAAAATGACCTAATTGATCATCCAATGACACAAACACACCTATTGGATGCACAAGATTGGTTAAAAACCCTAATTGGAAAAGAATATGCCTAGGGAGGACGAAAATGACCTAAATAATAATTCAATGACACAAACAAAGTTATTGGATGCACAAGATTGGTTAAAAACCCTAATTGGACAAGAATAAGCCTAGGGAGGACGAAAATGACCTAATTGATCATCCAATTACACAAACACACCTATTGGATGCACAAGATTGGTTAAAAACTCTAATTGGACAAGAATAAGCCTAGGGAGGACGAAAATGACCTAATTGATCATCCAATGACACAAACACACCTATTGGATGCACAAGATTGGTTAAAAACCCTAATTGGACAAGAATAAGCCTAGGGAGGACGAAAATGACCTAATTGATCATCCAATGACACAAACACACCTATTGGATGCACAAGATTGGTTAAAAACCCTAGTTGGACAAGAATATGCCTAGGGAGGACGAAAATGACCTAATTGATCATCCAATGACACAAATGAACTTATTGGATGCACACGATTTGTTAAAAACCCTAATTGGACAAGAATAAGCCTAGGGAGGACGAAAATGACCTAATTGATCATCCAATGACACAAACACACCTATTGGATGCACAAGATTGGTTAAAAACCCTAATTGGACAAGAATAAGCCTAGGGAGGACGAAAATGACCTAATTGATCATCCAATGACACAAACACACCTATTGGATGCACAAGATTGGTTAAAAACCCTAATTGGACAAGAATAAGCCTAGGGAGGACGAAAATGACCTAATTGGTCATCCATTGCCACAGACACACCTATTGGATGCACAAGATTGGTTAAAAACCCTAATTGGACAAGAATATGCCTATTGAGGACGAAAATGACTTAATTGGTCATCCAATGACACAAACACACCTATTGGATGCACAAGATTGGTTAAAAACCCTAATTGGACAAGAATATGCCTAGGGAGGATGAAAATAACCTAATTGATCATCCAATGAGACAAACACACCTATTGGATGCACAAGATTGGTTAAAAACCCTAACTGGACAAGAATATGCCTAGGGAGGACGAAAATGACCTAAATGTTAATCCAATGACACAAATGAACTTATTGGATGCACAAGATTGGTTAAAAACCCTAATTGATCATCCAATGAAAAAAACACACCTATTGGATGCACAAGATTGGTTAAAAACCCTAATTGGACAAGAATAAGCCTAGGGAGGACGAAAATGACCTAAATGTCAATCCAATGACACAACTCAACTTATTGGATGCACAAGATTGGTTAAAAATCCTAATTGGACAAGAATAAGCCTATGGAGGACGCAAATGACCTAATTGATCATCCAATGACACAAACACACCTATTGGATGCACAAGATTGGTTAAAAACCCTAATTGGACAAGAATATGCGTAGGGAGGAGGAAAATAACCTAAATATTAATTCAATGACACAAACAAAGTTATTGGATGCACAAGATTGGTTAAAAACCCTAATTGGACAAGAATAAGCCTAGGGAGGACGAAAATGACCTAATTGATCATCCAATGACACAAACACACCTATTGGATGCACAAGATTGGTTAAAAACCCTAATTGGACAAGAATATGCCTAGGGAGGACGAAAATGACCTCATTGATCATCCAATGACACAAATGAACTTATTGGATGCACAAGATTAGTTAAAAACCATAATTGGACAGGAATAAGCCTAAGGAGGACGAAAATAACCTAATTGATCATCCAATGACACAAATACAGCTATTGGATGCATAAGATTGGTTAAAAACCCTAATTGGACAAGAATATGCCTAGGGAGGACGAAAATGACCTAAATGTTAATCCAATGACACAAATGAACTTATTGGATGCACAAGATTGGTTAAAAACCCTAATTGGACAAGAATAAGCCTAGGGAGGACGAAAATGACCTAATTGATCATCCAATGACACAAACACACCTATTGGATGCACAAGATTGGTTAAAAACCCTAATTGGACAAGAATAAGCCTAGGGAGGACGAAAATGACCTAATTGATCATCCAATGACACAAACACACCTATTGGATGCACAAGATTAGTTAAAAACCCTAATTGGACAAGAATAAGCATAGGGAGGACGAAAATGACCTAATTGATCATCCAATGACACAAACACACCAATTGGATGCACAAGATTGGTTAAAAACCCTAATTGGACAAGAATATGCCTAGGGAGGACGAAAATGACCTAATTGATAATCCAATGACACAAACACACCTATTGGATGCACAAGATTGGTTAAAAACCATAATTGGACAAGAATAAGTCTAGGGAGGACAAAAATGACCTAATTGATCATCCAATGACACAAACACACCTATTGGATGCACAAGATTGGTTTAAAACCCTAATTGGACAAGAATATGCCTAGGGAGGACGAAAATGACCCAAATATTAATTCAATGACACAAACAAACTTATTGGATGCACAAGATTGGTTAAAAACCCTAATTGGACAAGAATAAGCCTAGGGAGGACGAAAATGACCTAATTGATCATCCAATGACACAAACACACCTATTGGATGCACAAGATTGGTTAAAAACCCTAATTGGACAAGAATAAGCCTAGGGAGGATGGATATGACCTAAATGTTAATCCAATGACACAAATGAACTTATTGGATGCACAAGATTGGTTAAAAACCCTAATTGGACAAGAATAAGCCTAGGGAGAACGAAAATGACCTAAATGTTAATCCAATGACACAACTCAACTTATTAAATGCACAAGATTGGTTAAAAACCCTAATTGGACAAGAATATGCCTAGGGAGGACGAAAATGACCTAAATGTTAATCCAATGACACAAATGAACTTATTGGATGCACAAGATTGGTTAAAAACCCTAATTGGACAAGAATACGCCTAGGGAGGACGAAAATGACCTAAATATTAATTCAATGACACAAACAAATTTATTGGATGCACAAGATTGGTTAAAAACCCTAATTGGACAAGAATAAGCCTAGGGAGGACGAAAATGACCTAATTGATCATCCAATGACACAAACACACCTATTGGATGCACAAGATTGGTTAAAAACCCTAATTGGACAAGAATAAGCCTAGGGAGGACGAAAATGACCTAATTGATCATCCAATGACACAAACGAACGTATTGGATGCACAAGATTGGTTAAAAACCCTAATTGGACAAGAATAAGCCTAGGGAGGACGAAAATGACCTAATTGATCATCCAATGACACAAACACACCTATTGGATGCACAAGATTGGTTAAAAACCCTAATTGGACAAGAATATGCCTAGGGAGGACGAAAATGACCTAAATGTTAATCCAATGACACAAATGAACTTATTGGATGCACAAGATTTGTTAAAAACCCTAATTGGACAAGAATAAGCATAGGGAGGATCAAAGTGACCTAATTGATCATCCAATGAGATAAACACACCTATTGGATGCACAAGATTGGTTAAAAACCCTAATTGGACAAGAATATGCCTAGGGAGGACGAAAATGACCTAAATGTGAATCCAATGACACAAATGAACTTATTGGATGCACAAGATTGGTTAAAAACCTAATTAGACAAGAATAAGCCTAGGGAGAATGAAAATGACATAAATGTTAATCCAATGACACAACTCAACTTATTGGATGCACAAGATTGGTTAAAAACCCTAATTGGACAAGAATAAGCCTAGGGAGGACGAAAATGACCTAATTGATCATCCAATGACACAAACACACCTATTGGATGCACAAGATTGGTTAAAAACCCTAATTGGACAAGAATATGCCTAGGGAGGAGGAAAATGATCTAATTGATCATCCAATGACACAAACACACCTATTGGATGCACAAGATTGGTTAAAAACCCTAATTGGACAAGAATATGCCTAGGGAGGACGAAAATGACCTAAATATTAATTCAATGACACAAACAAAGTTATTGGATGCACAAGATTGGTTAAAAACCCTAATTTGACAAGAATAAGTCAAGGGAGGACGAAAATGACCTAATCGATCATCCAATGACACAAACACACCTATTGGATGCACAAGATAGGTTAAAAACCCTAATTGGACAAGAATAAGCCTAGGGAGGACGAAAATGACCTAATTGATCATCCAATGACACAAACACACCTATTGGATGCACAAGATTGGTTAAAAACCCTAATTGGAAAAGAATATGACTAGGGAGGACGAAAATGACCTAAATATTAATTCAATGAAACAAACAAACTTATTGGATGCTCAAGATTAGTTAAAAACCCTAATTGGACAAGAATAAGCCTAGGGAGGACGAAAATGACCTAATTGATCATCCAATGACACAAACACACCTATTGGATGCACAAGATTGGTTAAAAACCCTAATTGGACAAGAATAAGCCTAGGGAGGACAAATTGATCATCCAATGACACAAACACACCTATTGGATGCACAAGATTGGTTAAAAACCCTAATTGGACAAGAATATACCTATGGAGGACGAAAATGACCTAATTGATCATCCAAAGACACAAACACACCTATTGGATGCACAAGATTGGTTAAAAACTCTAGTTGGACAAGAATATGCCTAGGGAGGACGAAAATGACCTAATTGATCATCCAATGACACAAATGAACTTATTGGATGCACAAGATTGGTTAAAAACCCTAATTGGACAAGTATAAGCCTAGGGAGGACGAAAATGACCTAATTGATCATCCAATGACACAAACACACCTATTGGAAGCACAAGATTGGTTAAAAACACTAATTGGACAAGAATATGCCTAGGGAGGACGAAAATGACCTAATTGATCATCCAATGACACAAACACACCTATTGGATGCACAAGATTGGTTAAAAACCCTAATTGGACAAGAATATGCCAAGGGAGGACGAAAATGACCTAAATGTTAATCCAATAACAAAAATGAACTTATTGGATGCACAAGATTAGTTAAAAACCCTAATTGGACAAGAATATGCCTAGGGAGGACGAAAATGACCTAAATGTTAATCCAATGACACAACTCAACTTATTGGATGCACAAGATTGGTTAAAAACCCTAATTGGACAAGAATATGCCTCGGGAGGACGAAAATGACCTAAATGTTAATCCAATGACACAACTCAACTTATTGAATGCACAAGATTGGTTAAAAACCCTAATAGGACAAGAACAAGCCTAGGGAGGACGAAAATGACCTAATTGATCATCCAATGACACAAACACACCAATTGGATGCACAAGATTGGTTAAAAACCCTAATTGGACAAGAATATGCCTAGGGAGGACGAAAATGACCTAAATATTAATTCAATGACACAAACAAACTTATCGGATGCACAAGATTGGTTAAAAACCCTAATTGGACAAGAATAAGCCTAGGGAGGACGAAAATGACCTAATTGATCATCCAATGACACAAACACACCTATTGGATGCACAAGATTGGTTAAAAACCCTAATTGGACAAGAATAAGCCTAGGGAGGACGAAAATGACCTAATTGATCATCCATTGCCACAAACACACCTATGGGATGCACAAGATTGGTTAAAAACCCTAATTGGACAAGAATATGCCTTGGGAGGACGAAAATGACCTAATTGGTCATCCAATGACACAAACACACCTATTGGATGCAAAAGATTGGTTAAAAACCCTAATTGGACAAGAATAAGCCTAGGGAGGACGAAAATGACCTAATTGATCATCCAATGACACAAACACACCTATTGGATGCACAAGATTGGTTAAAAACCCTAATTGGACAAGAATAAGCCTAGGGAGGACGAAAATGACCTAATTGATCATCCAATGACACAAACACACCTATTGGATGCACAAGATTGGTTAAAAACCCTAATTGGACAAGAATAAGCCTAGGGAGGATGAAAAAGACCTAAATGTTAATCCAATGACACAAATGAACTTATTGGATGCACAAGATTGGTTAAAAACCCTAATTGGACAAGAATAAGCCTAGGGAGGACGAAAATGACCTAAATGTTAATCCAATGACACAACTCAACTTATTGGATGCACAAGATTGGTTAAAAACCCTAATTGGACAAGAATAAGCCTATGGAGTACGAAAATGACCTAATTGATCATCCAATGACACAAACACACCTATTGGATGCACAAGATTGGTTAAAAACCCTAATTGGACAAGAATAAGCCTAGGGAGGACGAAATTGACCTAAATGATAATCCAATGACACAACTCAACTTATTGGATGCACATGATTGGTTAAAAACCCTAATTGGAAAAGAATAAGCCTAGGGAGGACGAAAATGACCTAATTGATCATCCAATGACACAAACACACCTATTGGATGCGCAAGATTGGTTAAAAACCCTAATTGGACAAGAATATGCCTAGGGAGGACGAAAATGACCTAAATATTAATTCAATGACACAAACAAACTTATCGGATGCACAAGATTGGTTAAAAACCCTAATTGGACAAGAATAAGCCTAGGGAGGACGAAAATGACCTAATTGATCATCCAATGACACAAACACACCTATTAGATGCACAAGTTTGGTTAAAAACCCTAATTGCACAAGAATAAGCCTAGGCAGGACGAAAATGACCTAATTGATCATCCAATGACACAAACACACCTATTGGTTGCACAAGATTGGTTAAAAACCCTAATTGGACAAGTATATGCCTAGGGAGGTCGAAAATGACCTAATTTATAATCCAATGACACAAAACACCTATTGGATACACAAGATTGGTTAAAAACCCTAATTGGACAAGAATAAGCCTAGGGAGGACAAAAATGACCTAATTGATCATCCAATGACACAAACACACCTATTGGATGCACAAGATTGGTTAAAAACCCTAATTGGACAAGAATAAGCCTAGGGAGGACGAAAATGACCTAAATGTTAATCCAATGACACAACTCAACTTATTGGATGCACAAGATTGGTTAAAAACCCTAATTGGACAAGAATATGCCTAGGGAGGACGAAAATGACCTAATTGATCATCCAATGACACAAACACACCTATTGAATGCACAAAATTGGTTAAAAACCCTAATTGGACATGAATATGCCTAGGGAGGACGAAAATGACCTAAATATTAAATCAATGACACAAACAAAGTTATTGGATGCACAAGATTGGTTAAAAACCTTAATTAGACAAGAATAAGCCTAGGGAAGACGAAAATGACCTAATTGATCATCCAATGACACAAACACACCTATTGGATGCAAAAGATTGGTTAAAAACCCTAATTGGACAAGATGATGCCTAGGGAGGACGAAAATGACCTAAATATTAATTCAATGACACAAACAAAGTTATTGGATACACAAGATTGGTTAAAAACTCTAATTGGACAAGAATAAGCCTAGGGAGGACGAAAATGACCTAATTGATCATCCAATGACACAAACACACCTATTGGATGCACAAGATTGGTTAAAAACCCTAATTGGACAAGAATATGCCTAGGGAGGACGAACATGACCTAATTTATCATCCAATGACACAAACACACCTATTGGATGCACAAGATTGGTTAAAAACCCTAATTGGACAAGAATAAGCCTAGGGAGGATGAAAATGACCTAATTGATCATCCAATGACACAAACACACCTATTGGATGCACAAGATTGGTTAAAAACCCTAATTGGACAAGAATAAGCCTAGGGTGGACGAAAATGACCTAAATGTTAATCCAATGACACAACTCAACTTATTGGATGCACAAGATTGGTTAAAAACCCTAATTGGACAAGAATATGCCTAGGGAGGACGAAAATGACCTAAATATTAATTCAATGACACAGACAAACTTATCGGATGCACAAGATTGGTTAGAAACCCTAATTGGACAAGAATAAGCCTAGGGAGGACGAAAATGACCTAATTGATCATCCAATGACACAAACACACCTATTAGATGCACAAGATTGGTTAAAAACCCTAATTGGACAAGAATAAGCCTAGGGAGGACGAAAATGACCTAATTGATCATCCAATGACACAAACACACCTATTGGATGCACAAGATTGGTTAAAAACCCTAATTGGACAAGAATATGCCTAGGGAGGACGAAAATGACCTAATTGATCATCCAATGACACAAATGAACTTATTGGATGAACAAGATTAGTTAAAAACCCTAATTGGACAAGAATAAGCCTAGGGAGGACGAAAATAACCTAATTGATCATCCAATGACACAAACGCACCTATTGGATGCACAAGATTGGTATAAAACACTAATTGGACAAGAATATGCCTAGGGAGGATGAAAATGACCTAAATGTTAATCCAATGACACAAATGAACTTATTGGATGCACAAGATTGGTTAAAAACCCTAATTGGACAAGAATAAGCCTAGGGATGACGAAAATGACCTAAATGTTAATCCAATGACACAACTCAACTTATTGGATGCACAAGATTGGTTAAAAACCCTAATTGGACAAGAATAAGCCTAGGGAGGACGAAAATGACCTAATTGATCATCCAATGACACAAACACACCTATTGGATGCACAAGATTGGTTAAAAACTCTAATTGGACAATAATATGCCTAGGGAGGACGAAAATGACCTAAATATTAATTCAATGACACAAACAAACTTATCGGATGCACAAGATTGGTTAAAAACCCTAATTGGACAAGAATAAGCCTAGGGACGACGAAAATGACCTAATCGATCATCCAATGACACAAACACACCTATTAGATGCACAAGATTGGTTAAGAACCCTAATTGGACAAGAATAAGCCTAGGGATGACGAAAATGACCTAAATGTTAATCCAATGACACAACTCAACTTATTGGATGCACAAGATTGGTTAAAAACCCTAATTGGACAAGAATAAGCCTAGGGAGGACGAAAATGACCTAATTGATCATCCAATGACACAAACACACCTATTGGATGCACAAGATTGGTTAAAAACTCTAATTGGACAAGAATATGCCTAGGGAGGACGAAAATGACCTAATTGATCATCCAATGACACAAACACACCTATTGGATTCTCAAGATTGGTTAAAAACCCTAATTGGACAAGAATAAGCCTAGGGAGGACGAAAGTGACCTAATTGTTCATCCAATGACACAAACACAATTATTGGATGCACAAGATTGGTTAAAAACCCTGATTGGACAAGAATATGCCTAGGGAGGACAAAAATCACCTAATTGATCATCCATTGACACAAACACGCCTATTGGATGCACAAGATTGGTTAAAAACCCTAATTGGACAAGAATAAGCCTAGGGAGGACGAAAATGACCTAAATGTTAATCCAATGACACAAATGAACTTATTGGATGCACAAGATTGGTTAAAAACCATAATTGGACAAGAATAAGACTAGGAAGGACGAAAATGACCTAATTGATCATCCATTGACAAAAACACACCTATTGGATGCACAAGATTGGTTAAAAACCCTAATTGGACAAGAATATGCCTAGGGAGGACGAAAATGACCTAATTGATCATCCAATGACACAAACACACCTATTGGATGCACAAGATTGGTTAAAAACCCCAATTGGACAAGAATAAGACTAGGAAGGACGAAAATGACCTAATTGATCATCCATTGACAAAAACACACCTATTGGATGCACAAGATTGGTTAAAAACCCTAATTGGACAAGAATATGCCTAGGGAGGACGAAAATGACCTAATTGATCATCCAATGACACAAACACACCTATTGGATGCACAAGATTGGTTAAAAACCCTAATTGGACAAGAATATGCCTAGGGAGGATCAAAGTGACCTAATTGATCATCCAATGAGATAAACACACCTATTGGATGCACAAGATTGGTTAAAAACCCTAATTGGACAAGAATATGCCTAGGGAGGACGAAAATGACCTAAATGTGAATCCAATGACACAAATGAACTTATTGGATGCACAAGATTGGTTAAAAACCTAATTGGACATGAATGAGCCTAGGGAGAATGAAAATGACCTAAATGTTAATCCAATGACACAACTCAACTTATTGGATGCACAAGATTGGTTAAAAACCCTAATTGGACAAGAATAAGCCTAGGGAGGACGAAAATGACCTAATTGATCATCCAATGACACAAACACACCTATTGGATGCACAAGATTGGTTAAAAACCCTAATTGGACAAGAATATGCCTGGGGAGGACGAAAATGACCTAATTGATCGTCCAATGACACAAATGAACTTATTGGATGCACAAGATTAGTTAAAAACCTTAATTGGACAAGAATAAGCCTAGGGACGACGAAAATAACCTAATTGATCATCCAATGACACAAAAACACCTATTGGATGCACAAGATTGGTTAAAAACACTAATTGGACAAGAATATGCCTAGGCAGGACGAAAATGACCTAAATGTTAATCCAATTACACAACTCAACTTATTGGATGCACAAGATTGGTTAAAAACCCTAATTGGACAAGAATAAGACTAGGGATGACGAAAATGACCTAAATGTTAATCCAATGACACAACTCAACTTATTGGATGCACAAGATTGGTTAAAAACCCTAATTGGACAAGAATAAGCCTAGGGAGGACGAAAATGACCTAATTGATCATCCAATGACACAAACACACCTATTGGATGCACAAGATTGGTTAAAAACCCTAATTGGACAAGAATATGCCTAGGGACGACGAAAATGACCTAAATATTAATTCAATGACACAAACAAACTTATCGGATGCACAAGATTGGTTAAAAACCCTAATTGGACAAGAATAAGCCTAGGGAGGACGAAAATGACCTAATTGATCATCCAATGACACAAACACACCTATTAGATGCACAAGATTGGTTAACAACCCTAATTGGACAAGAATAAGCCTAGGGAGGACGAAAATGACCTAATTGATCATCCAATGACACAAACACACCTATTGGATGCACAAGATTGGTTAAAAACCCTAATTGGACAAGAATATGCCTAGGGAGGACGAAAATGACCTTATTGATCATCCAATAACACAAACACACCTATTGGATGCACAAGATTGGTTAAAAACCCTAATTGGACAAGAATAAGCCTAGGGAGGACGAAAATGACCTAATTGATCATCCAATGACACAAACACACCTATTGGATGCACAAGATTGGTTAAAAACCCTAATTGGACAAGAATATGCCAAGGGAGGACGAAAATGACCTAATTGATCATCCAATGACACAGACACACCTATTGGATGCACAAGATCGGTTAAAAACCCTAATTGGACAAGAATAAGCCTAGGGAGGATGAAAATGACCTAATTGATCATCCAATGACACAAACACACCTATTGGATGCACAAGATTGGTGAAAAACCTTAATTGGACAAGAATATGCCTAGGGAGGACGAAAATGACCTAATTGATCATCCATTGCCACAAGCACACCTATTAAATGCACAAGATTGGTTAAAAACCCTAATTGGACAAGAATAAGCCTATTGAGGACGAAAATGACCTAAATGTTAATCCAATGACACAACTCAACTTATTGGATGCACAAGATTGGTTAAAAACCCTAATTGGACAAGAATAAGCCTAGGGAGGACGAAAATGACCTAATTGATCATCCAATGACACAAACACACCTATTGGATGCACAAGATTGGTTAAAAACCCTAATTGGACAAGAATAAGCCTAATGAGGACGAAATTGACCTAATTGATCATCCAATGACACAAACACACCTATTGGATGCACAAGATTGGTTAAAAACCCTAATTGGACAAGAATATGCCTAGGGAGGACGAAAATGACCTAATTGATCATCCAATGACACAAATGAACTTATTGGATGCACAAGATTGGTTAAAAACCCTAATTGGACAAGAATAAGCCTAGGGAGGACGAAAATGACCTAAATGCTAATCCAATGACACAACACAACTTATTGGATGCACAAGATTGGTTAAAAACCCTAATTGGGCAAGAATAAGCCTAGGGAGGACGAAAATGACCTAATTGATCATCCAATGACACAAACACACCTATTGGATGCACAAGATTGGTTAAAAACCCTAATTGGACAAGAATATGCCTAGTGAGGACGAAAATGACCTAAATGTTAATTCAATGACACAAACGAACTTATTGGATGCACAACATTTGTTAAAAACCCTAATTGGACAAGAATAAGCCTAGGGAGGACGAAAATGACCTAATTGATCATCCAATGACACAAACACACCTATTGGATGCACAAGATTGGTTAAAAACCCTAATTGGACAAGAATATGCCTAGGGAGGACAAAAATGACCTAATTGATCATCCAATGACACAAATGAACTTATTGGATGCACAAGATTGGTTAAAGACCCTAATTGGACAAGAATAGGCCTAGGGAGGACGAAAATGACCTAATTCATAATCCAATGACACAAACACACCTATTGGATGCACAAGATTGGTTAAAAACCCTAATTGGACAAGAATAAGCCTAGGGAGGATGAAAATGACCTAATTGATCATCCAATGACACAAACACACCTATTGGATGCACAAGATTGGTTAAAAACCCTAATTGGACAAGAATATGCCTAGGGAGGACGAAAATGACCTAAATGTTAATCCAATGATACAAATGAACTTATTGGATGCACAAGATTTGTTAAAAACCCAAATTGGACAAGAATAAGCCTAGGGAGGACGAAAATGACCTAATTGATCATCCAATGACACAAACACACCTATTGGATGCACAAGATTGGTTAAAAACTCTAATTGGACAAGAATATGCGTAGGGAGGACGAAAATGACATAAATATTAATTCAATGACACAAACAAAGTTATTGGATGCACAAGATTGGTTAAAAACCCTAATTGGACAAGAATAAGCCTAGGGAGGACGAAAATGACCTAATTGATCATCCAATGACACAAACACACCTATTGGATGCACAAGATTGGTTAAAAACCCTAATTGGACAAGAATAAGCCAAGGGAGGACGAAAATGACCTAATTGATCAACCAATGACACAAACACACCTATTGGAAACACAAGATTGGTTAAAAACCCTAATTGGACAAGAATATGCCTAGGGAGGACGAAAATGACCTAAATGTTAATCCAATGACACAAATGAACTTATTGGATGCACAAGATTGGTTAAAAACCCTAATTGGACATGATTAAGCCTAGGGGGGACGAAAATGACCTAAATGTTAATCCAATGAAACAACTCAACTTATTGGATGCACAAGATTGGTTAAAAACCCTAATTGGACAAGAATAAGCCTAGGGAGGACGAAAATGACCTAATTGATCATCCAATGACACAAACACACCTATTGGATGCACAAGATTGGTTAAAAACCCTAATTGGACAAGAATAAGCCTAGGGAGGACGAAAATTCGTCATCCATTGACACAAACACACCTATTGGATGCACAAGATTGGTCAAAAACCATAATTCGACAAGAATAAGCCTAGGGAGGACGAATATGACCTAATTGATCATCCAATGACACAAACACACCTATTGGATGCACAAGATTGGTTTAATACCCTAGATGGACAAGAATATGCCTAGGGAGGACGAAAATGACCTAATTGATCATCCAATGACACAAATGAACTTATTGGATGCACAAGATTGGTTAAAAACCCTAATTGGACAAGAATAAGCCTAGGGAGGACGAAAATGACCTAATTCATCATCCAATGACACAAACACACCTATTGGATGCACAAGATTGGTTAAAAACCCTAATTGGACAAGAATATGCCTAGAGAGGACCAAAATGACCTAAATTGATCATCCAATGACACAAACACACCTATTGGATGCACAAGATTGGTTAAAAACCCTAATTGGACAAGAATAAGCCTAGGGAGCATCAAAGTGACCTAATTGATCATCCAATGAGATAAACACACCTATTGGATGCACAAGATTGGTTAAAAACCCTAATTGGACAAGAATATGCCTAGGGAGGACGAAAATGACCTAAATGTGAATCCAATGACACAAATGAACTTATTGGATTCACAAGATTGGTTAAAAACCTAATTGGACAAGAATAAGCCTAGGGAGAATGAAAATGACCTAAATGTTAATCCAATGACACAACTCAACTTATTGGATGCACAAGATTGGTTAAAAACCCTAATTGGACAAGAATAAGCCTAGGGAGGACGAAAATGACCTAATTGATCATCCAATGACACAAACACACCTATTGGATGCACAAGATTGGTTAAAAACCCTAATTGGACAAGAATTTGCCTAGGGAGGACGAAAATGACCTAATTTGATCATCCAATGACACAAACACACCTATTGGATGCATAAGATTGGTTAAAAACCCTAATTGGACAAGAATAAGCCTAGGGAGGATCAAAGTGACCTAATTGATCATCCAATGAGATAAACACACCTATTGGATGCACAAGATTGGTTAAAAACCCTAATTGGACAAGAATATGCCTAGGGAGGACGAAAATGACCTAAATGTGAATCCAATGACACAAATGAACTTATTGAATGCACAAGACTGGTTAAAAACCTAATTGGACAAGAATAAGCCTATGGAGAATGAAAATGACCTAAATGTTAATCCAATGACACAACTCATCTTATTGGATGCACAAGATTGGTTAAAAACCCTAATTGGACAAGAATAAGCCTAGGGAGGACGAAAATGACCTAATTTATCATCCAATGACACAAACACACCTATTGGATGCACAAGATTGGTTAAAAACCCTAGTTGGACAAGAACATGCCTAGGGAGGACGAAAATGACCTAATTGATCATCCAATGACACTAATGAACTTATTGGATGCACAAGATTGGTTAAAAACCCTAATTGGACAAGAATAAGCATAGGGAGAACGAAAATTACCTAAATGTTAATCCAATGACACAACTCAACTTATTGGATGCACAAGATTGGTTAAAAACCCTAATTGGACAAGAATAAGCCTAGGGAGGACGAAAATGACCTAATTGATCATCCAATGACACAAACACACCTATTGGATGCACAAGATTGGTTAAAAACCCTAATTGGACAAGAATAAGCCTAGGGAGGACGAAAATGACCTAATTGATCATCCAATGACACAAACACACCTATTGGATGCACAAGATTTGTTAAAAACCCTAATTGGACAAGAATATGCCTAGGGAGGACGAAAATGACCTAATTGATCATCCAATGACACAAACACGCCTATTGGATGCACAAGATTGGTTAAAAACCCTAATTGGACAAGAATAAGCCTAGGGAGGACGAAAGTGACCTAATTGTTCATCCAATGACACAAACACAATTATTTGATGCACAAGATTGGTTAAAAACCCTAATTGGACAAGAATATGCCTAGGGAGGACAAAAATTACCTAATTGATCATCCAATGACACAAACACACCTATTGAATGCACAAGATTGGTTAAAAACCCTAATTGGACAAGAATAAGCCTAGGGAGGACGAAAATGACCTAAATGATAATCCAATGACACAACTCAGCTTATTGGATGCACAAGATTGGTTAAAAACCCTAATTGGAAAAGAATAAGCCTAGGGAGGACAAAAATGACCTAATTGATCATCCAATGACACAAACACACCTATTGGATGCGCAAGATTGGTTAAAAACCCTAATTGGACAAGAATATGCCTAGGGAGGACGAAAATGACCTAAATATTAATTCAATGACACAAACAAACTTATCGGATGCACAAGATTGGTTAAAAACCCTAATTGGACAAGAATAAGCCTAGGGAGGACGAAAATGACCTAATTGATCATCCAATGACACAAACACACCTATT
>JBBPBR010001820.1:83883-104580 GCA_037974775.1 Cicer pinnatifidum | reverse complement strand
ATGCACAAGATTGGTTAAAAACCCTAATTGGACAAGAATAAGCCTAGGGAGGACGAAAATGACCTAATTGATCATCCAATGACACAAACACACCTATTGGATGCACAAGATTGGTTAAAAACCCTAATTGGACAAGAATAAGCCTAGGGAGGACGAAAATGACTTAAATGTTAATCCAATGACACAACTCAACTTATTGGATGCACAAGACTGGTTAAAAACCCTAATTGGACAACAATAAGCCTATGGAGGACGAAAATGACCTAATTGATCATCCAATGACACAAACACACCTATTGAATGCACAAGATTGGTTAAAAACCCTAATTGGACAAGAATAAGCCTAGGGAGGACGAAAATGACCTAAATGATAATCCAATGACACAACTCAACTTATTGGATGCACAAGATTGGTTAAAAACCCTAATTGGAAAAGAATAAGCCTAGGGAGGACGAAAATGCCCTAATTGATCATCCAATGACACAAACACACCTATTGGATGCGCAAGATTGGTTAAAAACCCTAATTGGACAAGAATATGCCTAGGGAGGACGAAAATGACCTAAATATTAATTCAATGACACAAACAAACTTATCGGATGCACAAGATTGGTTAAAAACCCTAATTGGACAAGAATAAGCCTAGGGAGGACGAAAATGACCTAATTGATCATCCAATGACACAAACACACCTATTAGATGCACAAGTTTGGTTAAAAACCCTAATTGCACAAGAATAAGCCTAGGCAGGACGAAAATGACCTAATTGATCATCCAATGACACAAACACACCTATTGGTTGCACAAGATTGGTTAAAAACCCTAATTGGACAAGTATATGCCTAGGGAGGTCGAAAATGACCTAATTTATAATCCAATGACACAAAACACCTATTGGATACACAAGATTGGTTAAAAACCCTAATTGGACAAGAATAAGCCTAGGGAGGACAAAAATGACCTAATTGATCATCCAATGACACAAACACACCTATTGGATGCACAAGATTGGTTAAAAACCCTAATTGGACAAGAATAAGCCTAGGGAGGACGAAAATGACCTAAATGTTAATCCAATGACACAACTCAACTTATTGGATGCACAAGATTGGTTAAAAACCCTAATTGGACAAGAATATGCCTAGGGAGGACGAAAATGACCTAATTGATCATCCAATGATACAAACATACCTATTGGATGCACAAGATTGGTTAAAAACCCTAATTGGACAAGAATATGCCTAGGGAGGACGAATATGACCTAAATGTTAATCCAATAACACAAATGAACTTATTGGATGCACAAGATTGGTTAAAAAACCTAATTGGACAAGAATAAGCCTAGGGAGGACGAAAATGACCTAAATGTTAATCCAATGACACAACTCAACTTATTGGATGCACAAGATTGGTTAAAAACCCTAATTGGACAAGAATAAGCCTAGGGAGGACGAAAATAACCTAATGTATCATCCAATGACACAAACACACCTATTGGATGCACAACATTCGTTAAAAACCCTAATTGGACAAGAATATGCCTAGGGAGGACGAAAATAACCTAATTGATCATCCAATGACACAAACACACCTATTGGATGCACAAGATTCGTTAAAAACCCTGATTGGACAAGAATATGCCTAGGGAGGACGAAAATGACCTAATTGATCATCCAATGACACAAACACACCTATTGGATGCACAAGATTGTTAAAAACCCTAATTGGACAAGAATAAGCCTAGGGAGGACGAAAATGACCTAATTGATCATCCAATGACACAAACACACCTATTGGATGCACAAGATTGGTTAAAAACCCTAATTGGACAAGAATAAGCCTAGGGAGGACGAAAATGACCTAATTGATCATCCAATGACACAAACACACCAATTGGATGCACAAGATTGGTTAAAAACCCTAGTTGGACAAGAACATGCCTAGGGAGGACGAAAATGACCAAAATATTAATTCAATGACACAAACAAAGTTATTGGATGCACAAGATTGGTTAAAAACCCTAATTGGACAAGAATAAGCCTAGGGAGGACGAAAATGACCTAATTGATCATCCAATGACACAAACACACCTATTGGATGCACAAGATTGGTTAAAAACCCTAATTGGACAAGAATAAGCCTAGGGAGGACGAAAATGACCTAATTGATCATCCAATGACACAAACACACCTATTGGATGCACAAGATTGGTTAAAAACCCTAATTGGACAAGAATAAGCCTAGGGAGGACGAAAATGACCTAATTGATCATCCAATGACACAAACACATCTATTGGAAGCACAAGATTGGTTAGAAACCCTAGTTGGACAAGAATATGCCTAGGGAGGACGAAAATGACCTAATTGATCATCCAATGACACAAATGAACTTATTGGATGCACAAGATTGCTTAAAAACCCTAATTGGACAAAAATAAGCATAGAAAGGACGAAAATGACCTAATTGATCATCCAATGACACAAACACACCTATTGGATGCACAAGATTGGTTAAAAACCCTAATTGGACAAGAATAAGCCTAGGGAGGACGAAAATGACCTAATTGATCATCCAATGACACAAACACACCTATTGGATGCACAAGATTGGTTAAAAACCCTAATTGGACAAGAATAAGCCTAGGGAGGACGAAAATGACCTAATTGATCATCCAATGACACAAACACACCTATTGGATGCACAAGATTGGTTAAAAACCCTAATTGGACAAGAATAAGCCTAGGGAGGACGAAAATGACCTAAATATTAATTCAATGACACAAACAAACTTATTTGAGGCACAAGATTGGTTAAAAACCCTAATTGGACAAGAATAAGCCTAGGGAGGACGAAAATGACCTAATTGATCATCCAATGACACAAACACACCTATTGGATGCACAAGATTGGTTAAAAACCCTAATTGGACAAAAATATGCCTAGGGAGGACGAAAATGACCTTAATATTAATTCAATGACACAAACAAAGTTATTGGATGCACAAGATTGGTTAAAAACCCTAATTGGACAAGAATAAGCCTAGGGAGGACGAAAATGACCTAATTGATCATCCAATGACACAAACACACCTATTGGATGCACAAGATTGGTTAAAAACCCTAATTGGACAAGAACAAGCCTAGGGAGGACGAAAATGACCTAAATGTTAATCCAATGACACAAACACACCTATTGGATGCACAACATTGGTTAAAAACCCTAATTGGACTAGAATAAGCTTAGGGAGGACGAAAATGACCTAATTGATCATCCAATGTCACAAACACACCTATTGGAAGCACAAGATTGGTTAAAAACCCTAATTGGACAAGAATATGACTAGGAAGGACGAAAATGACCTAAATGTTAATCCAATGACAGAAATGAACTTATTGGATGCACAAGATTGGTTAAAAACCCTAATTGGACAAGAATAAGCCTAGGGAGGACGAAAATGACCTAATTGATCATCCAATGACACAAACACACCTATTGGATGCACAAGATTGGTTAAAAACCCTAATTGGACAAGAATATGCCTAGGGAGGAGGAAAATGACCTAAAAATTAATTCAATGACACAAACAAAGTTATTGGATGCACAAGATTGGTTAAAAACCCTAATTGGACAAGAATAAGCCTAGGGAGGACGAAAATGACCTAATTGATCATCCAATGACACAAACACACCTATTGGATGCACAAGATTGGTTAAAAACCCTAATTGAACAAGAATATGCATAGGGAGGACGAAAATGACCTAAATATTAATTCAATGACACAAACAAACTTATTGGATGCACAAGATTGGTTAAAAACCCTAATTGGACAAGAATAAGCCTAGGGAGGACGAAAATGACCTAATTGATCATCCAATGACACAAACACACCTATTGGATGCACAAGATTGGTTAAAAACCCTAATTGGACAAGAATATGCCTAGGGAGGACGAAAATGACCTAAATTGATCATCCAATAACACAAACACACCTATTGGATGCACAAGATTGGTTAAAAACCCTACTTGGACAAGAATATGCCTAGGGAGGACAAAAATGACCTAATTGATCATCCAATGACACAAACACACCTATTGGATGCACAAGATTGGTTAAAAACCCTAATTGGACAAGAATATGCCTACGGAGGACGAAAATGACCTAAATATTAATTCAAAGAAACAAACAAACTTATTGGATGCACAAGATTGGTTAAAAACCCTAATTGGACAAGAATAGGCATAGGGAGGACGAAAATGACCTAATTGATCATCCAATGACTCAAACACACCTATTGGATGCACAAGATTGGTTAAAAACTCTAATTGGACAAGAATATGCCTAGCGAGGACAAAAATGACCTAAATATTAATTCAATGACACAAACAAAGTTATTGGATGCACAAGATTGGTTAAAAACCCTAATTGGACAAGAATAAGCCTAGGGAGGACGAAAATGACCTAATTGATCATCCAATGACACAAACACACCTATTGGATGCACAAGATTGGTCTAAATCTCTAATTGGACAAGAATATGTCTAGGGAGGACGAAAATGACCTCAATGTTAATCCAATGACATAAATGAACTTATTGGATGCACAAGATTAGTTAAAAACCCTCATTGGACAAGAATAAGCCTAAGAAGGACGAAAATAACCTAATTGATCATCCCATGACAGAAACACACCTATTGGATGCACAAGATTGGTTAAAAACCCTAATTGGACAAGAATAAGCCTAGGGAGGACGAAAATGACCTAAATGGTAATCCAATGACACAACTCAACTTATTGGATGCACAAGATTGGTTAAAAACCCTAATTGGACAAGAATAAGCCTAGGGAGGACGAAAATGACCTAATTGATCATCCAATGACACAAACACACCTATTGGATGCACAAGATTGGTTAAAAACCCTAATTGGACAAGAATAAGCCTAGGGAGGACGAAAATGACCTAAATGTTAATCCAATGACACAAATGAACTTATTGGATGCACAAGTTTGGTTAAAAACCCTAATTGGACAAGAATAAGCCTAGGGAGGACGAAAATGACTTAAATGTTAATCCAATGACACAACTCAACTTATTGGATGCACAAGATTGGTTAAAAACCCTAATTGGACAAGTATAAGCCTATGGAGGACGAAAATGACCTAATTGATCATCCAATGACACAAACACACCTATTGAATGCACAAGATTGGTTAAAAACCCTAATTGGACAAGAATAAGCCTAGGGAGGACGAAAATGACCTAAATGATAATCCAATGACACAACTCAACTTATTGGATGCACAAGATTGGTTAAAAACCCTAATTGGACAAGAATAAGCCTAGGGAGGACGAAAATGCCCTAATTGATCATCCAATGACACAAACACACCTATTGGATGCGCAAGATTGGTTAAAAACCCTAATTGGACAAGAATATGCCTAGGGAGGACGAAAATGACCTAAATATTAATTCAATGACACAAACAAACTTATCGGATGCACAAGATTGGTTAAAAACCCTAATTGGACAAGAATAAGCCTAGGGAGGACGAAAATGACCTAATTGATCATCCAATGACACAAACACACCAATTAGATGCACAAGTTTGGTTAAAAACCCTAATTGGACAAGAATAAGCCTAGGGAGGACGAAAATAACCTAATTGATCATCCAATGACACAAAGACACCTATTGGATGCACAAGATTGGTTAAAAACCCTAATTGGACAAGAATAAGCCTAGGGAGGATGAAAATGACCTAATTGATCATCCAATGACACAAACACACCTATTGGATGCACAAGAATGGTTAAAAACCCTAATTGGACAAGAAGAAGCCTAGGGAGGACGAAAATGACCTAAATGTTAATCCAATGACACAACTCAACTTATTGGATGCACAAGATTGGTTAAAAACCCTAATTGGACAAGAATAAGCCTAGGGAGGACGAAAATAACCTAATTGATCATCCAATGACACAAACACACCTATTGGATGCACAAGATTCGTTAAAAACCCTTATTGGACAAGAATATGCCTAGGGAGGACGAAAATAACCTAATTGATCATCCAATGACACAAACACACCTATTGGATGAATAAGATTCGTTAAAAACCCTAATTGGACAAGAATATGCCTAGGGAGGACGAAAATGACCTAATTGATCATCCAATGACACAAACACACCTATTGGATGCACAAGATTGGTTAAAAACCCTAATTTGACAAGAATAAGCCTAGGGAGGACGAAAATGACCTAATTGATCATCGAATGACACAAACACACCTATTGGATGCACAAGATTGGTTAAAAACCCTAATTGAACAAGAATATGCCTAGGGAGGACGAAAATGACCTAAATATTAATTCAATGACACAAACAAAGTTATTGGATGCACAAGATTGGTTAAAAACCCTAATTGGACAAGAATAAGCCTAGGGAGGACGTAAATGACCTAATTGATCATCCAATGACACAAACACACCTATTGGATGCACAAGATTGGTTAAAAACCCTAATTGGACAAGAATAAGCCTAGGGAGGACGAAAATGACCTAAATGATCATCAATGACACAAACACACCTATTGGATGCACAAGATTGGTTAAAAACCCTAATTGGACAAGAATAAGCCTAGGGAGGACAAAAATGACCTAATTGATCATCCAATGACACAAACACACCTATTGGATGCACAAGATTGGTTAAAAACCATAATTGGACAAGAATATGCCTAGCGAGGACGAAAATGACCTAAATATTAATTCAATGACACAAACAAACTTATTGGATGCACAAGATTGGTTAAAAACCCTAATTGGACAAGAATAAGCCTAGGGAGGACGAAAATGACCTAATTGATCATCCAATGACACAAACACACCTATTGGATGCACAAGATTGGTTAAAAACCCTAATTGGACAAGAATAAGCCTAGGGAGGACGAAAATGACCTAATTGATCATCCAATGACACAAACACACCTATTGGATGCACAAGATTGGTTAAAAACCCAAGTTGGACATGAATATGCCTAGGGAGGACGAAAATGACCTAATTGATCATCCAATGACACAAATGAACTTATTGGATGCACAAGATTGGTTAAAAACCCTAGTTGGACAAGAATATGCCTAGGGAGGACGAAATTGACCTAATTGATCATCCAATGACACAAACACACCTATTGGATGCACAAGATTGGTTAAAAACCCAAATTGGACAAGAATATGCCTAGGGAGGACGAAAATGACCTAAATATTAATTCAATGACACAATCAACTTTATTGGATGCACAAGATTGGTTAAAAACCCTAATTGGACAAGAATAAGCCTAGGGAGGACGAAAATGACCTAATTGATCATCCAATGACACAAACACACCTATTGGATGCACAAGATTGGTTTAAAACCCTAATTGGACAAGAATAAGCCTAGGGAGGACGAAAATGACCTAAATGTTAATCCAATGACACAAACACACCTATTGGATGCACAAGATTGGTTAAAAACCCTAATTGGACAAGAATAAGCCTAGGGAGGACGAAAATGACCTAATTGATCATCCAATGACACAAACACACCTATTGGATGCACAAGATTGGTTAAAAACCCTAATTGGACAAGAATAAGCCTAGGGAGGACGAAAATGACCTAATTGATCATCCAATGACACAAACACACCTATTGGATGCACAAGATTGGTTAAAAACCCTAATTGGACAAGAATATGCTTAGGAAGGACAAAAATGACCTAATTGATCATCCAATGACACAAACACACCTATTGGATGCACAGGATTGGTTAAAAACCCTAATTGGACAAGAATATGCCTAGGGAGGACGAATATGACCTAAATGTTAATCCAATAACACAAATGAACTTATTGGATGCACAAAATTGGTTAAAAACCCTAATTGGACAAGAATATGCCTAGGGAGGACGGATATGACCTAAATGTTAATCCAATCACACAAATGAACTTATTGGATGCACAAGATTGGTTAAAAACCCTAATTGGACAAGAATAAGCCTAGGGAGGACGAAAATGACCTAATTGATCATCCAATGACACAAACACACCTATTGGATGCACAAGATTGGTTAAAAACCCTAATTGGACAAGAATAAGCCTAGGGAGGACGAAAATGACCTAAATATTAATTCAATGACACAAACAAAGTTATTGGATGAACAAGATTGGTTAAAAACCCTAATTGGACAAGAATAAGCCTAGGGAGGACGAAAATGACCTAATTGATCATCCAATGACACAAGCACACCTATTGGATGCACAAGATTGGTTAAAAACCCTAATTGGACAAGAATAAGCCTAGGGAGGACGAAAATGACCTAAATATTAATTCAATGACACAAACACACCAATTGGATGCACAAGATTGGTTAAAAACCCTAATTGGACAAGAATATGCCAAGGGAGGACGAATATGACCTAAATGTTAATCCAATAACACAAATGAACTTATTGGATGCACAAGATTGGTTAAAAACCCTAATTGGACAAGAATATGCCTAGGGAGGACTGATATGACCTAAATGTTAATCCAATGACACAAATGAACTTATTGGATGCACAAGATTGGTTAAAAACCCTAGTTGGACAAGAACATGCCTAGGGAGGACGAAAATGACCTAATTGATCAACCAATGACACTAATGAACTTATTGGATGCACAAGATTGGTTAAAAACCCTAATTGGACAAGAATAAGCCTAGGGAGGACAAAAATGACCTAATTGATCATCCAATGACACAAACACACCTATTGGATGCACAAGATTGGTTAAAAACCCTAATTGGACAAGAATAAGCCTAGGGAGGACGAAAATGACCTAATTGATCATCCAATGACACAAACACACCTATTGGATGCACAAGATTGGTTAAAAACCCTAATTGGACAAGAATAAGCCTAGGGAGGACGAAAATTTCCTAATTGATCATCCAATGACACAAACACACCTATTGGATGCACAAGATTGGTTAAAAACCCTAATTGGACAAGAATAAGCCTAGGGAGGACGAAAATGACCTAATTGATCATCCAATGACACAAACACACCTATTGGATGCACAAGATTGGTTAAAAACCCTAGTTGGACAAGAATATGCCTAGGGAGGACAAAAATGACCTAATTGATCATCCAATGACACAAATGAACTTATTGCATGCACAAGATTTGTTAAAAACCCTAATTGGACAAGAATAAGCCTAGGGAGGACGAAAATGACCTAATTGATCATCCAATGACACAAACACACCTATTGGATGCACAAGATTGGTTAAAAACCCTAATTGGACAAGAATAAGCCTAGGGAGGACGAAAATGACCTAATTGATCATCCAATGACACAAACACACCTATTGGATGCACAAGATTGGTTAAAAACCCTAATTGGACAAGAATAAGCCTAGGGAGGACGAAAATGACCTAATTGGTCATCCATTGCCACAGACACACCTATTGGATGCACAAGATTGGTTAAAAACCCTAATTGGACAAGAATATGCCTATTGAGGACGAAAATGACTTAATTGGTCATCCAATGACACAAACACACCTATTGGATGCACAAGATTGGTTAAAAACCCTAATTGGACAAGAATATGCCTAGGGAGGATGAAAATAACCTAATTGATCATCCAATGAGACAAACACACCTATTGGATGCACAAGATTGGTTAAAAACCCTAATTGGACAAGAATATGCCTAGGGAGGACGAAAATGACCTAATTGATCATCCAATGACACAAACACACCTATTGGATGCACAAGATTGGTTAAAAACCCTAATTGGACAAGAATAAGCCTAGGGAGGACGAAAATGACCTAATTGATCATCCAATGACACAAACACACCTATTGGATGCACAAGATGGGTTAAAAACCCTAATTGGACAAGAATATGCCTAGGGAGGACGAAAATGACCTAAATGTTAATCCAATGACACAAATGAACTTATTAGATGTACAACATTGGTTAAAAACCCTAATTGGACAAGAATAAGTCTAGGGAGGACGAAAATGACCTAATTGATCATCTAATGACACAAACACACCTATTGGTACACAAGATTGGTTAAAAACCCTAATTGGACAAGAATATGCCTAGGGAGGACGAAAATGACCTAATTGATCATCCAATGACACAAATACACCTATTGGATGCACAAGATCGGTTAAAAACCTAATTGGACAAGAATAAGCCTAGGGAGGACGAAAGTGACCTAATTGATCATCCAATGACACAAACACACCTATTGGATGCTCAAGATTGGTTAAAAACCCTAATTGGACAAGAATATGCCTAGGGAGGACGAAAATGACCTAATTGATCATCCAATGACACAAACACACCTATTGGATGCACAAGATTGGTTAAAAACCCTAATTGGACAAAAATATGCCTAAGGAGGACGAAAATGACCTAATTGATCATCCAATGACACAAACACACCTATTGGATGCACAAGATTGGTTAAAAACCCTAATTGGACAAGAATAAGCCTATGGAGGACGAAAATGACCTAATTGATCATCCAATGACACAAACACAACCTAATTGATCATCCAATGACACAAACACACCTATTGGATGCACAAGATTGGTTAAAAACCCTAGTTGGACAAGAATATGCCTAGGGAGGACGAAAATGACCTAATTGATCATCCAATGACACAAATGAACTTATTGGATGCACAAGATTGGTTAAAAACCCTAGTTGTACAAGAATATATCTAGGGAGGACGAAAATGAGCTAATTGATCATCCAATGACACAAATGAACTTATTGGATGCACAAGATTTGTTAAAAACCCTAATTGGACAAGAATAAGCCTAGGGAGGACAAAAATGACCTAATTGATCATCCAATGACACAAACACACCTATTGGATGCACAAGATTGGTTAAAAACCCTAATTGGACAAGAATAAGCCTAGGGAGGACGAAAATGACCTAATTGATCATCCAATGACACAAACACACCTATTGGATGCACGAGATTGGTTAAAAACCCTAGTTGGACAAGAATATGCCTAGGGAGGACGAAAATGACCTAATTGATCATCCAATGACACAAATGAACTTATTGGATGCACAAGATTGGTTAAAAACCCTAATTGGACAAGAATAAGCATAGAAATGACGAAAATGACCTAATTGATCATCCAATGACACAAACACACCTATTGGATGCACAAGATTGGTTAAAAACCCTAATTGGACAAGAATAAGCCTAGGGAGGACGAAAATGACCTAATTGATCATCCAATGACACAAACACACCTATTGGATGCACAAGATTGGTTAAAAACCCTAATTGGACAAGAATAAGCCTAGGGAGGACGAAAATGACCTAATTGATCATCCAATGACACAAACACACCTATTGGATGCACAAGATTGGTTAAAAACCATTGTTGGACAAGAATATGGCTAGGGAGGATGAAAATGACCTAATTGATCATCCAATGACACAAATGAACTTATTGGATGCACAAGATTGGTTAAAAACCCTAGTTGGACAAGAATATGCCTAGGGAGGACGAAAATGACCTAATTGATCATCCAATGACACAAACACACCTATTGGATGCACAAGATTGGTTAAAAACCCTAATTGGACAAGAATAAGCCTAGGGAGGACGAAAATGACCTAATTGATCATCCAATGACACAAACACACCTAATGGATGCACAAGATTGATTAAAAACCCGAATTTGACAAGAATAAGTCTAGGTAGGATGAAAATGACCTAATTGATCATCCAATGACACAAACACACCTATTGGATGCACAAGATTGGTTAAAAACCCTAATTGGACAAGAATAAGCCTAGGGAGGACGAAAATGACCTAATTGATCATCCAATGACACAAACACACCTATTGGATGCACAAGATTGGTTAAAAACCCTAATTGGACAAGAATAAGCCTAGGGAGGACGAAAATGACCTAATTGATCATCCAATGACAGAAACACACCGATTGGATTCACAAGATTGGTTAAAAACCCTAATTCGACAAGAATATGCCTAAGGAGGACGAAAATGACCTAAATATTAATTCAATGACACAAACAAAGTTATTGGATGCACAAGATTGGTTAAAAACCCTAATTGGACAAGAATAAGCCTTGGGATGATGAAAATGACCTAATTGATCATCCAATGACACAAACACACCTATTGGATGCACAAGATTGGTTAAAAACCCTAATTGGACAAGAATAAGCCTAGGGAGGACGAAAATGACCTAATTGATCATCCAATGACACAAACACACCTATTGGATGCACAAGATTGGTTAAAAACCCTAATTGGACAAGAATAAGCCTAGGGAGGACGAAAATGACCTAATTGATCATCCAATGACACAAACACACCTATTGGATGCACAAGATTGGTTAAAAACCCTAATTGGACAAGAATAAGCCTAGGGAGGACGAAAATGACCTAATTGATCATCCAATGACACAAACACATCTATTGGAAGCACAAGATTGGTTAGAAACCCTAGTTGGACAAGAATATGCCTAGGGAGGACGAAAATGACCTAATTGATCATCCAATGACACAAATGAACTTATTGGATGCACAAGATTGCTTAAAAACCCTAATTGGACAAAAATAAGCATAGAAAGGACGAAAATGACCTAATTGATCATCCAATGACACAAACACACCTATTGGATGCACAAGATTGGTTAAAAACCCTAATTGGACAAGAATAAGCCTAGGGAGGACGAAAATGACCTAATTGATCATCCAATGACACAAACACACCTATTGGATGCACAAGATTGGTTAAAAACCCTAATTGGACAAGAATAAGCCTAGGGAGGACGAAAATGACCTAATTGATCATCCAATGACACAAACACACCTATTGGATGCACAAGATTGGTTAAAAACCCTAATTGGACAAGAATATGCTTAGGGTGGACGAAAATGACCTAAATATTAATTCAATGACATAAACAAACTTGTTGGATGCACATGATTGGTTAAAAACCCTAATTGGACAAGAATATGCCTAGGGAGGACGAAAATAACCTAAATATTAATTCAATGACACAAACAAAGTTATTGGATGCACAAGATTGGTTGAAAACCCTAATTGGACAAGAATAAGCCTAGGGAGGACGAAAATGACCTAATTGATCATCCAATGACACAAACACACCTATTGGAAGCACAAGATTGGTTCAAAACCCTAATTGGACAAGAATATGCCTAGGTAGGACGAAAATGACCTAAATGCTAATCCAATGACACAACTCAACTTATTGGATGCACAAGATTGGTTAAAAACCCTAATTGGTCAAGAATAAGCCTAAGGAGGACGAAAATGACCTAATTGATCATCCAATGACACAAACACACCTATTGGATGCACAAGATTGGTTAAAAACCCTAATTGGACAAGAATATGCCTAGGGAGGACGAAAATGACCTAAATGTTAATCCAATGACACAAATGAACTTATTGGATGCACAAGATTGGTTAAAAACCATAATTGGACAAGAATAATCATAGAAAGGACGAAAATGACCTAATTGATCATCCAATGACACAAACACACCTATTGGATGCACAAGATTGGTTAAAAACCCAAATTGGACAAGAATATGCCTAGGGAGGACGAAAATGACCTAAATGTTAATCCAATGAAACAAATGAACTTATTGGATGCACAAGATTGGTTAAAAACCCTAATTGGACAAGAATAAGCCAAGGTTGGACGAAAATAACCTAATTGATCATCCAATGACACAAACACACCTATTGGATGCACAAGATTGGTTAAAAACCCTAATTGGACAAGAATATGCCTAGGGAGGACGAAAATGACCTAAATGTTAATCCAAAGACACAAATGAACTTATTGGATGCACAACATTGCTTAAAAACCCTAATTGGACAAGAGTAAGCCTAGGAAGGGCGAAAATAACCTAATTGATCATCCAATGACACAAACACACCTATTGGATGCACAAGATTGGTTAAAAACCCTAATTGGACAAGAATAAGCCTAGGGACGACGAAAACGACCTAATTGATCATCCAATGACACAAACACACCTATTGGATGCACAAGATTGGTTAAAAACCCTAATTGGACAAGAATAAGCTTAGGGAGGACGAAAATGACCTAATTGATCATCCAATGACACAAACACACCTATTGGATGCACAAGATTGGTTAAAAACCCTAATTGGACAAGAATATGCCTAAGGAGGACGAAAATGACCTAAATTGATCATCCAATGACACAAACACACCTATTGGAAACACAAGATTGGTTAAAAACCCTAATTGGACAAGAATATGCCTAGGGAGGACGAAAATGACCTAAATTGATCATCCAATGACACAAACACACCTATTGGATGCACAAGATTGGTTAAAAACCCTAATTGGACAAGAATATGCCTAGGTAGGACGAAAATGACCTAAATGTTAATCCAATGAGACAAATGAACTTATTGGATGCACAAGATTGGTTAAAAACCCTTATTGGACAAGAATAAGCCTAGGGAGGACGAAAATGACCTAATTGATCATCCAATGACACAAACACACCTATTGGATGCACAAGATTGGTTAAAAACCCTAATTGGGCAAGTATAAGCATAGGGAGGACGAAAATGACCTAATTGATCATCCAATGACACAAACACACCTACTGGATGCACAAGATTGGTTAAAAACCCTTATTGGACAAGAATAAGCCTAGGGAGGACGAAAATGACCTAATTGATCATCCAATGACACAAACACACCTATTGGATGCACAAGATTGGTTAAAAACCCTAATTGGACAAGAATAAGCCTAGGGAGGACGAAAATGACCTAATTGATCATCCAATGACACAAACACACCTATTGGATGCACAAGATTGGTTAAAAACCCTAATTGGACAAGAATATGCCTAGGGAGGACGAAAATGACCTAAATTGATCATCCAATGACACAAACACACCTATTGGATGCACAAGATTGGTTAAAAAACCTAATTGGACAAGAATATGCCTAGAGAGGACGAAAATGACCTAAATGTTAATCCAATGACACAAATGAACTTATTGGATGCACAAGATTGGTTAAAAACCCTAATTGGACAAGAATAAGCCTAGGGAGGACGAAAATGACTTAAATGTTAATCCAATGACACAACTCAACTTATTGGATGCACAAGATTGGTTAATAACCCTAATTGGACAACAATAAGCCTATGGAGGACGAAAATGACCTAATTGATCATCCAATGACACAAACACACCTATTAAATGCACAAGATTGGTTAAAAACCCTAATTGGACAAGAATAAGCCTAGGGAGGACGAAAATGACCTAAATGATAATCCAATGACACAACTCAACTTATAGGATGCACAAGATTGGTTAAAAACCCTAATTGGAAAAGAATAAGCCTAGGGAGGACAAAAATGACCTAATTGATCATCCAATGACACAAACACACCTATTGGAAGCGCAAGATTGGTTAAAAACCCTAATTGGACAAGAATATGCCTAGGGAGGACGAAAATGACCTAAATATTAATTCAATGACACAAACAAACTTATCGGATGCACAAGATTGGTTAAAAACCCTAATTGGACAAGAATAAGCCTAGGGAGGACGAAAATGACCTAATTGATCATCCAATGACACAAACACACCTATTAGATGCACAAGTTTGGTTAAAAACCCTAATTGGACAAGAATAAGCCTAGGGAGGACGAAAATGACCTAATTGATCATCCAATGACACAAACACACCTATTGGAAGCACAAGATTGGTTAAAAACACTAATTGGACAAGTATATGCCTAGGGAGGTCGAAAATGACCTAATTGATAATCCAATGACACAAACACACCTATTGGATGCACAAGATTGGTTAAAAACCCTAATTGGACAAGAATAAGCCTAGGGAAGACGAAAATGACCTAATTGATCGTCCAATGACACAAACAAACCTATTGGATGCACAAGATTGGTTAAAACCCCTAATTGGACAAGAATAAGCCTAGGGAGGACGAAAATGACCTAAATGTTAATCCAATGACACAACTCAACTTATTGGATGCACAAGATTGGTTAAAAACCTAATTGGACAAGAATAAGCCTAGGGCGGACGAAAATAACCTAATTGATCATCCAATGACACAAACACACCTATTGGATGCACAAGATTCGTTAAAAACCCTAATTGGACAAGAATATGCCTAGGGAGGACGAAAATAACCTAATTGATCATCCAATGACACAAACACACCTATTGGATGCACAAGATTCGTTGAAAACCCTAATTGGACAAGAATAAGCCTAGGGAGGACGAAAATGACCTAATTGATCATCCAATGACACAAACACACCTATTGGATGCACAAGATTGGTTAAAAACCCTAATTGGACAAGAATATGCCTAGGGAGGACGAAAATGACCTAATTGATCATCCAATGACACAAACACACCTATTGGATGCAGAAGATTGGTTAAAAACCCTAATTGGACAATAATATGCGTAGGGAGGACGAAAATGACCTAAATATTAATTCAATGACACAAACAAACTTATTGGATTCACAAGATTGGTTAAAAACCCTAATTGGGCAAGAATAGGCCTAGGGAGGACGAAAATGACCTAATTGATCATCCAATGACACAAACACACCTATTGGATGCACAAGATTGGTTAAAAACCCTAATTGGACAAGAATAAGCCTAGGGAGGACGAAAATGACCTAATTGATCATCCAATGACACAAACACACCTATTGGATGCACAAGATTGGTTAAAAACCCTAATTGGACAAGAATATGCCTAGGGAGGACGAAAATGACCTAATTGATCATCCAAAGACACAAACACACCTATTAGATGCACAAGATTGGGTAAAAACCCTAATAGGACAAGAATATGCCTAGGGAGGACGAAAATGACCTAGTTGATCATCCAATGACACAAACACACCTATTGGATGCACAAGATTGGTTAAAAACCCTAATTGGACAAGAATAAGCCTAGGGAGGACGAAAATGACCTAATTGATCATCCAATGACACAAACACACCTATTGGATGCACAAGATTGGTTAAAAACCCTAATTGGACAAGAATAAGCCTAGGGAGGACAACAATGACCTAATTGATCATCCAATGACACAAACACACCTATTGGATGCACAAGAATGGTTAAAAACCCTAATTGGACAAGAATAAGCCTAGGGAGGACGAAAATGACCTAATTGATCATCCAATGACACAAACACACCTATTGGATGCACAAGATTGGTTAAAAACCCTAATTGGACAAGAATAAGCCTAGGGAGGACGAAAATGACCTAATTGATCATCCAATGACACAAACACACCTATTGGATGCACAAGATTGGTTAAAAACCCTAATTGGACAAGAATATGCCTAGGGAGGACGAAAATGACCTAAATGTTAATCCAATGACACAACTCAACCTATTGGATGCACAAGATTGGTTAAAAACCCTAATTGGACAAGAATAAGCCTAGGGAGGACGATAAATGACCTAATTGATCATCCAATGACACAAACACACCTATTGGATGCACAAGATTGGTTAAAAACCCTAATTGGACAAGAATAAGCCTAGGGAGGACGAAAATGACCTAATTGATCATCCAATGACACAAACACACCTATTGGATGCACAAGATTGGTTAAAAACCCTAATTGGACAAGAATAAGCCTAGGGAGGACGAAAATAACCAAATTGATCATCCAATGACACAAACACACCTATTGGATGCACAAGATTGGTTAAAAACCCTAATTGGACAAGAATAAGCCTAGGTAGGACGAAAATAACCTAATTGATCATCCAATGACACAAACACACCTATTGGATGCACAAGATTGGTTAAAAACCCTAATTGGACAAGAATATGCCTAGGGAGGACGAAAATGACCTCATTGATCATCCAATGACACAAACACACCTATTGGATGCACAAGAATGGTTAAAAACCCTAATTGGACAAGAATATGCCTAGGGAGGAGGAAAATTACCTAAATATTAATTCAATGACACAAACAAAGTTATTGGATGCACAAGATTGGTTAAAAACCCTAATTGGACAAGAATAAGCCTAGGGAGGACGAAAATGACCTAATTGATCATCCAATGACACAAACACTCCTATTGGATGCACAAGATTGGTTAAAAACCCTAATAGGACAAGAATATGCCTAGGGAGGACGAAAATGACCTAAATATTAATTCAATGACACAAACAAAGTTATTGGATGCACAAGATTGGTTAAAAACCCTAATTGGACAAGAATAAGCCTAGGGAGGACGAAAATGACCTAATTGATCATCAATTGACACAAACACACCTATTGGATGCAAAAGATTGGTTAAAAACCCTAATTGGACAAGAATAAGCCTAGGGAGGACGAAAATGACCTAATTGATCATCCAATGACACAAACACACCTATTGGATGCACAAGATTGGTTAAAAACCCTAATTGGACAAGAATAAGCCTAGGGAGGACGAAAATGACCTAATTGATCATCCAATGACACAAACACACCTATTGGATGCACAAGATTGGTTTAAAACCCTAGTTGGACAAGAATATGCCTAGGGAGGACGAAAATGACCTAATTGATCATCCAATGACACAAATGAATTTATTGGATGCACAAGATTGGTTAAAAACCCAAATTGCACAAGAATAAGCCTAGGGAGGACGAAAATGACCTAATTGATCATCCAATGACACAAACACACCTATTGGATGCACAAGATTGGTTAAAAACCCTAATTGGACAAGAATAAGCCTAGGGAGGACGAAAATGACCTAATTGATCATCCAATGACACAAACACACCTATTGGATGCACAAGATTGGTTTAAAACCCTAGTTGGACAAGAATATGCCTAGGGAGGACGAAAATGACCTAATTGTTCATCCAATGACACAAACACACCTATTGGATGCACAAGATTGGTTAAAAACCCTAATTGGACAAGAATAAGCCTAGGGAGGACGAAAATGACCTAATTGATCATCCAATGACACAAACACACCTATTGGATGCACAAGATTGGTTAAAAACCCTAATTGGACAAGCATACGCCTAGGGAGGACGAAAATGACCTAATTGATCATCCAATGACACAAACACACCTATTGGATGCACAAGATTGGTTAAAAACCCTAATTGGACAAGAATAAGCCTAGGGAGGACGAAAATGACCTAATTGATCATCCAATGACACAAACACACCTATTGGATGCACAAGATTGGTTAAAAACTCTAATTGGACAAGAATAAGCCTTGGGAGGACGAAAATGACCTAATTGATCATCCAATGACACAAACACACCTATTGGATGCACAAGATTGGTTAAAAACCCTAATTGGACAAGAATAAGCCTAGGGAGGACGAAAATGACCTAATTGATCATCCAATGACACAAACACACCTATTGGATGCACAAGATTGGTTAAAAACCCTAGTTGGACAAGAATATGCCTAGGGAGGACGAAAATGACCTAATTGATCATCCAATGACACAAATGAACTTATTGGATGCACAAGATTTTTTAAAAACCCTAATTTGACCTAATTGATCATCCAATGACACAAACACACCTATTGGATGCACAAGATTGGTTAAAAACCCTAATTGGACAAGAATAAGCCTAGGGAGGACGAAAATGACCTAATTGATCATCCAATGACACAAACACACCTATTGGATGCACAAGATTGGTTAAAAACCGTAATTGGACAAGAATAAGCCTAGGGAGGACGAAAATGACCTAATTGATCATCCAATGACACAAACACACCTATTGGATGCACAAGATTGGTTAAAAACCATAATTGGACAAGAATAAGCCTAGGGAGGACGAAAATGACCTAATTGATCATCCAATGACACAAATGCACCTATTGGATGCACAAGATTGGTTAAAAACCCTAATTGGACAAGAATAAGCCTAGGGAGGACGAAAATGACCTAATTGATCATCCAATGACACAAACACACCTATTGGATGCACAAGATTGGTTAAAAATCCTAGTTGGACAAGAAAATGCCTAGGGAGGACGAAAATGACCTAATTGATCATCCAATGACACAAATGAACTTATTGGATGCACAAGATTGGTTAAAAACCCTAATTGGACAAGAATAAGCCTAGGGAGGACGAAAATGACCTAATTGATCATCCAATGACACAAACACACCTATTGGATGCACAAGATTGGTTAAAAACCCTAATTGGACAAGAATAAGCCTAGGGAGGACGAAAATGACCTAATTGATCATCCAATGACACAAACACACCTATTGGATGCACAAGATTGGTTAAAAACCCTAATTGGATAAGAATATGCCTAAGGAGGACGAAAATGACCTAAATATTAATTCAATGACATAAACAAACTTATTGGATGAACAAAATTGGTTAAAAACCCTAATTGGACAAGAATATGCCTAGGGAGGACGACAATGACCTAATTGATCATCCAATGACACAAACACACCTATTGGATGCACAAAATTGGTTAAAAACCCTAATTGGACAAGAATATGCCTAGGGAGGACGAAAATGACCTAAATATTAGTTCAATGAAACAAACAAACTTAT
>JBBPBR010001820.1:5497-76472 GCA_037974775.1 Cicer pinnatifidum | reverse complement strand
GAAAATGACCTAATTGATCATCCAATGTCACAAACACACCTATTGGATGCACAAGATTGGTTAAAAACCCTAATTGGACAAGAATAAGCATAGGAAGGACGAAAATGACCTAATTGATCATCCAATGTCACAAACACACCTATTGGATGCACAAGATTGGTTAAAAACCCTAATTGGACAAGAATAAGCCTAGGGAGGACGAAAATGACCTAAATGTTAATCCAATGACACAACTCAACTTATTGGATGCACAAGATAGGATAAAAACCCTAATTGGACAAGAATAAGCCTAGGGAGGACGAAAATAACCTAATTGATCATCCAATGACACAAACACACCTATTGGATGCACAAGATTCGTTAAAAACCCTAATTTGACAAGAATATGCCTAGGGAGGACGAAAATAACCTAATTGATCATCCAATGACACAAACACACCTATTGGATGCACAAGATTCGTTAAAAACCCTAATTGGACAAGAATATGCCTAGGGAGGACGAAAATGACCTAATTGGTCATCCAATGACACAAATGACCTTATTGGATGCACAAGATTTGTTAAAAACCCTAATTGGACAAGAATAAGCCTAGGGAGGACGAAAATAACCTAATAGATCATCCAATGACACAAACACACCTATTGGATGCACAAGATTGGTTAAAAACCCTAATTGGACAAGAATAAGCCTAGGGAGGACGAAAATGACCTAAATGTTAATCCAATGACACAACTCAACTTATTGGATGCACAAGATTGGTTAAAAACCCTAATTGGACAAGAATATGTCTAGGGAGGACGTAAATGATCTTATTGGTCATCCAATGACACAAATGACCTTATTGGATGCACAAGATTAGTTAAAAACCCTAATTGGACAAGAATAAGCCTAGGGAGGACGAAAATAACCTAATTGATCATCCAATGACACAAACACACCTATTGGATGCACAAGATTGGTGAAAAACCCTAATTGGACAAGAATAAGCCTAGGGAGGACGAAAATGACCTAAATGTTAATCCAATGACACAACTCAACTTATTGGATGCACAAGATTGGTTAAAAACCCTAATTGGACAAGAATAAGCCTAGGGAGGACGAAAATGACCTAATTGATCATCCAATGACACAAACACACCTATTGGATGCACAAGATTGGTTAAAAACCCTAATTGGACAAGAATAAGCCTAGGGAGGACGAAAATGACCTAATTGATCATCCAACGACACAAATACACCTATTGGATGCCCAAGATTGGTTAAAAACCCTAATTGGACAAGAATATGCCTAGGGAGGACGTAAATGACCTAAATATTAATTCAATGACACAAACAAAGTTATTGGATGCACAAGATTGGTTAAAAACCCTAATTGAACTAGAATAAGCCTAGGGAGGACGTAAATGACCTAATTGATCATCCAATGACACAAACACACCTATTGGATGCACAAGATTGAATAAAAACCCTAATTGGACAAGAATATGCCTAGGGAGGACAAAAATCACCTAATTGATCATCCAATGACACAAACACACCTATTGGATGCACAAGATTGGTTAAAAACCCTAATTGGACAAGAATAAGCCTAGGGAGGACGAAAATGACCTAAATGTTAATCCAATGACACAAATGAACTTATTGGATGCACAAGATTGGTTAAAAACCCTAACTGGACAAGAATAAGCCTAGGGAGGACGAAAATGACCTAATTGATCATCCAATGACACAAACACACCTACTGGATGCACAAGATTGGTTAAAAACCCTAATTGGACAAGAATATGCCTAGGGAGGATGAAAATGACCTAAATATTAATTCAATGACACAAACAAAGTTATTGGTTGCACAAGATTGGTTAAAAACCATAATTGGACAAGAATAAGCCTAGGGAGAACGAAAATGACCTAAATGTTAATCCAATGACACAACTCAACTTATTGGATGCACAAGATTGGTTAAAAACCCTAATTGGACAAGAATAAGCCTAGGGAGGACGAAAATGACCTAATTGATCATCCAATGATACTAACACACCTATTGGATGCACAAGATTGGTTAAAAACCCTAGTTGGACAAGAATATGCCTAGGGAGGACGAAAATGACCTAATTGATCATCCAATGACACCAATGAACTTATTGGATGCACAAGATTGGTTAAAAACCCTAATTGGACAAAAATAATCCTAGGGAGGACGAAAATGACCTAATTGATCATCCAATGACACAAACACACCTATTGGATGCACAAGATTGGTTAAAAACCCTAATTGGACAAGAATATGTCTAGGGAGGACGAAAATGACCTAAATATTAATTCAATGACACAACTTAACTTATTGGATGCACATGATTGGTTAAAAACCCTAATTTGACAAGTATAAGCCTAGGGAGGACGAAAATGACCTAATTGATCATCCAATGACACAAACACACCAATTGGATGCACAAGATTGGTTAAAAACCCTAATTGGACAAGAATAAGCCTAGGGAGGACGAAAATGACCTAATTGATCATCCAATGACACAAACACACCTATTGGATGCACAAGATTGGTTAAAAACCCTAATTGGACAAGAATATGCATAGGGAGGACCAAAATGACCTAATTGATCATCCAATGACACACACACACCTATTGGATGCACAACATTGGTTAAAAACCCTAATTGGACAAGAATAAGCTTAGGGAGGACGAAAATGACCTAATTGATCATCCAATGACACAAACACACCTATTGGATGCACAAGATTGGTTAAAAACCCTAATTGGACAAGAATAAGCCTAGGGAGGATGAAAATGACCTAATTGATCATCCAATGACAAAAACACACCTATTGGATGCACAACATTGGTTAAAAACCCTAATTGGACAAGAATAAGCCTAGGGAGGACGAAAATGACCTAATTGATCATCCAATGACACAAACACACCTATTGGATGCACAAGATTGGTTAAAAACCCTAATTGGACAAGAATAAGCCTAGGGAGGACGAAAATGACCTAATTGATCATCCAATGACACAAACACACCTATTGGATGCACAAGATTGGTTAAAAACCCTAATTGGACAAGAATAAGCCTAGGGAGGACGAAAATGACCTAATTGATCATCCAATGACACAAGCACACCTATTGGATGCACAAGGTTGGTTAAAAACCCTAATTGGACAAGAATAAGCCTAGGGAGGACGAAAATGACCTAATTGATCATCCAATGACACAAACACACCTATTGGATGCACAAGATTGGTTAAAAACCCTAATTGGACAAGAATGTGCCTAGAGAGATCGAAAATGACCTAAATTGATCATCCAATGACACAAACACACCTATTGGATGCACAAGATTGCTTAAAAACCCTAATTGGACAAGAATATGCCTAGGGAGGACGAAAATGACCTAAATGTTAATCCAATGACACAAATGAACTTATTGGATGCACAAGATTGGTTAAAAACCCTAATTGGACAAGAATAAGCCTAGGGAGGACGAAAATGACCTAATTGATCATCCAATGACACAAACACACCTATTGGATGCACAAGATTGGTTAAAAACCCTAATTGGACAAGAATATGCCTAGGGAGGACGAAAATGACCTAATTGATCATCCAATGACACAAACAAAGTTATTGGATGCACAATATTGGTTAAAAACCCTAATTGGACAACAATAAGCTTAAGGAGGACGAAAATGACCTAATTGATCATCCAATGACACAAACACACCTATTGGATGCAAAAGATTGGTTAAAAACCCTAATTGGAAAAGATGATGCCTAGGGAGGACAAAAATGACCTAAATATTAATTCAATGACACAAACAAACATATTGGATGCACAAGATTGGTTAAAAACCCAAATTGGACAAGAATAAGCCTAGGGAGGACGAAAATGACCTAATTGATCATCCAATGATACAAACACACCTATTGGATGCACAAGATTGACAAGAATAAGACTAGGGAGGACGAAAATGACCTAATTGATCATCCAATGACACTAACACACCTATTGGATGCACAAGATTGGTTAAAAACCCTAATTGGACAAGAATATGCCTAGGGAGGAGGAAAATGACCTAAATATTAATTCAATGACATAAACAAACTTATTGGATGAACAAAATTGGTTAAAAACCCTAATTGGACAAGAATAAGCCTAGGGAGGACCAAAATGACCTAATTGATCATCCAATGACACAAACACACCTATTGGATGCACAAGATTGGTTAAAAACCCTAATTGGACAAGAATATGCCTAGGGAGGACGAAAATGACCTAAATATTAATTCAATGACACAAACAAACTTATCGGATGCACAAGATTGGTTAAAAACCCTAATTGGACAAGAATAAGCCTAGGGAGGATGAAAATGACCTAAATGTTAATCCAATGACACAACTCAACTTATTGGATGCACAAGATTGGTTAAAAACCCAAATTGGACAAGAATATGCCTAGGGAGGACGAAAATGACCTAATTGATCATCCAATGACACAAACACACCTATTGGATGCACAAGATTGGTTAAAAACCCTAATTGGACAAGAATAAGCCTAGGGAGGACAAAAATGACGTAATTGATCATCCAATGACACAAACACACATATTGGACGCACAAGATTGGTTAAAAACCCTAATTGGACAAGAATGAGCCTAGGGAGGACGAAAATGACCTAATTGATCATCCAATGACACAAACACACCTATTGGATGCACAAGATTGGTTAAAAACCCTAATTGGACAAGAATAAGCCTAGGGAGGACGAAAATGACCTAATTGATCATCCAATGACACAAACACACCTATTGGATGCACAAGATTGGTTAAAAACCCTAATTGGACAAGAATAAGCCTAGGGAGGACGAAAATGACCTAATTGATCATCCAATGACACAAACACATCTATTGGAAGCACAAGATTGGTTAGAAACCCTAGTTGGACAAGAATATGCCTAGGGAGGACGAAAATGACCTAATTGATCATCCAATGACACAAATGAACTTATTGGATGCACAAGATTGCTTAAAAACCCTAATTGGACAAAAATAAGCATAGAAAGGACGAAAATGACCTAATTGATCATCCAATGACACAAACACACCTATTGGATGCACAAGATTGGTTAAAAACCCTAATTGGACAAGAATAAGCCTAGGGAGGACGAAAATGACCTAATTGATCATCCAATGACACAAACACACCTATTGGATGCACAAGATTGGTTAAAAACCCTAATTGGACAAGAATAAGCCTAGGGAGGACGAAAATGACCTAATTGATCATCCAATGACACAAACACACCTATTGGATGCAGAAGATTGGTTAAAAACCGTAATTGGACAAGAATAAGCCTAGGGAGGACAAAAATGACCTAATTGATCATCCAATGACACAAACACACCTATTGGATGCACTAGATTGGTTAAAAACCCTAATTGGACAAGAATAAGCCTAGGGAGGACGAAAATAACCTAATTGATCATCCAATGACACAAACACACCTATTGGATGCACAAGATTGGTTAAAAACCCTAATTGGACAAGAATAAGCCTAGGGAGGACGAAAATGACCTAATTGATCATCCACTGCCACAAACACACCTATTGGATGCACAAGATTGGTTAAAAACCCTAATTGGACAAGAATAAGCCTAGGGAGGACGAAAATGACCTAATTGATCATCCAATGACACAAACACACCTATTGGATGCACAAGATTGGTTAAAAACCCTAATTGGACAAGAATAAGCCTAGGGAGGACGAAAATGACCTAATTGATCATCCAATGACACAAACACACCTATTGGATGCACAAGATTGGTTAAAAACCCTAATTGGACAAGAATATGCCTAGGGAGGGCGAAAATGATCTAAATATTAATTCAATGACACAAACAAAGTTATTGGATGCACAAGATTGGTTTAAAACCCTAATTGGACAAGAATCAGCCTAGGGAGGACGAAAATGACCTAATTGATCATCCAATGACACAGATGAACTTATTGGATGCACAAGATTGGTTAAAACCCCTAATTGGACAAGAATAAGCCTAGGGAGGACGAAAATGACCTAATTGATCATCCAATGACACAAACACACCTATTGGATGCACAAGATTGGTTAAAAACCCTAATTGGACAAGAATATACCTAGGGAGGACAAAAATGACCTAAATGTTAATTCAATGACACAAACGAACTTATTGGATGCACAACATTGGTTAAAAACCCTAATTGGACAAGGATAAGCCTAGGGAGGATGAAAATGACCTAATTGATCATCCAATGACACAAACACACCTATTGGATGCACAAGATTGGTTAAAAACCCTAATTGGACAAGAATAAGCCTAGGGAGGACGAAAATGACCTAATTGATCATCCAATGACACAAACACACCTATTGGATGCACAAGATTGGTTAAAAACCCTAATTGGACAAGAATAAGCCTAGGGAGGACGAAAATGACCTAATTGATCATCCAATGACACAAACACACCTATTGGATGCACAAGATTGGTTAAAAACCCTAATTGGACAAGAATATGCCTAGGGAGGACGAAAATGACATAAATGTTAATTCAATGAAACAATCAAACTTATTGGATGCACAAGATTGGTTAAAAACCCTAATTGGACAAGAATAAGCCTAGGGAGGACGAAAATGACCTAATTGATCATCCAATGACACAAACACACCTATTGGATGCACAAGATTGGTTAAAAACCCTAGTTGGACAAGAACATGCCTAGGGAGGACGAAAATGACCTAATTGATCATCCAATGACACTAATGAACTTATTTGATGCACATGATTGGTTAAAAACCCTAATTGGACAAGAATAAGCCTAGGGAGGACGAAAATTACCTAATTGATCATCCAATGACACAAACACACCTATTGGATGCACAAGATTGGTTAAAAACCCTAATTGGACAAGAATTAGCCTAGGGAGGACGAAAATGACCTAATTGATCATCCAATGACACAAACACACCTATTGGAAGCACAAGATTGGTTAAAAAGCCTAATTGGACAAGAATATGCCTAGGGAGGACGAAAATGACCTAAATAATAATTCAATGACAAAAACAAACTTATTTGATGCACAAGATTGGTTAAAAACCCTAATTGGACAAGAATAAGCCTAGGGAGGACGAAAATGACCTAATTGATCATCCAATGACACAAACACACCTATTGGATGCACAAGATTGGTTAAAAACCCTAATTGGACAAGAATAAGCCTAGGGAGGACGAAAATGACCTAATTGATCATCCAATGACACAAACACACCTATTGGATGCACAAGATTGGTTAAAAACCCTAGTTAGACAAGAATATGCCTAGGGAGGACGAAAATGACCTAATTGATCACCCAATGACACAAATGAACTTATTGGATGCACAAGATTGGTTAAAAACCCTAATTGGACAAGAATAAGCCTAGGGAGGACGAAAATGACCTAATTGATCATCCAATGACACAAACACACCTATTGGATGCACAAGATTGGTTAAAAACCCTAATTGGACAAGAATATGCCAAGGGAGGACGAAAATGACCTAAATGTTAATCCAATGACACAAATGAACTTATTGGATGCACATGATTGGTTAAAAACCCTAATTGGACAAGAATAAGCCTAGGGAGGACGAAAATGACCTAATTGATCATCCAATGACACAAACACACCTATTGGATGCACAAGATTGGTTAAAAACCCTAATTGGACAAGAATAAACCTAGGGAGGACGAAAATGACCTAATTGATCATCCAATGACACAAACACACCTATTGGATGCACAAGATTGGTTAAAAACCCTAATTGGACAAGAATATGCCTAGGGAGGACATAAATGACCTAATTGATCATCCAATGACACAAACACACCTATTGGATGCACAAGATTGGTTAAAAACCCTAATTGGACAAGAATATGCCTAGGGAGGACGAAAATGACCTAAATAATAATTCAATGACACAAACAAAGTTATTGGATGCACAAGATTGGTTAAAAACCCTAATTGCACAAGAATAAGCCTAGGGAGGACGTAAATGACCTAATTGATCATCCAATGACACAAACACACCTATTGGATGCACAAGATTGGTTAAAAACCCTAATTGGACAAGAATATTCCTAGGGAGGACAAAAATGACCTAAATATTAATTCAATGACACAAACAAACTTATCGGATGCACAAGATTGGTTAAAAACCCTAATTGGACAAGAATAAGCCTACGGAGGACGAAAATGACCTAATTGATCATCCAATGACACAAACATACCTATTGGATGCACAAGATTGGTTAAAAACCCTAATTGGACAAGAATAAGCCTAGGGAAGACGAAAATGACCTAATTGATCATCCAATGACACAAACACACCTATTGGATGCACAAGATTGGTTAAAAACCCTAATTGGACAAGAATATGCCTAGGGAGGACGAAAATGACCTAATTGATCATGCAATGACACAAATGAACTTATTGGATGCACAAGATTAGTTAAAAACCCTAATTGGACAAGAATATGCCTAGGGAGGACGAAAATAACCTAATTGATCATCCAATGACACAAACACACCTATTGGTGCACAAGATTGCTTAAAAACCCTAATTGGACAAGAATATGCCTAGGGAGGACGAAAATGACCTAAATGTTAATCCAAAGACACAAATGAACTTATTGGATGCACAAGATTGGCTAAAAACCCTAATTGGACAAGAATATGCCTAGGGAGGACGAAAATGACCTAAATGTTAATGGAATGACACAAATGAACTTATTGGATGCACAAGATTGGTTAAAAACCCTAATTGGACAAGAATAAGCCTAGGGAGGACGAAAATGGCCTAATTGATCATCCAATGACACAAACACACCTATTGGATACACAAGATTGGTTAAAAAACCTAATTGGACAAGAATAAGCCTAGGGAGGACGAAAATGACCTAATTGATCATCCATTGCCACAAACACACCTATTGGATGCACAAGATTGGTTAAAAACCCTAATTGGACAAGAATATGCCTAGGGAGGACGAAAATGACCTAATTGATCATCCCATGACACAAACACACCTATTGGATGCACAACATTGGTTAAAAACCCTAATTGGACAAGAATAAGCCTAGGGAGGACGAAAATGACCTAAATGGTAATCCAATGACACAACTCAACTTATTGGATGCACAAGATTGGTTAAAAACCCTAATTGGACAAGAATAAACCTAGGGAGGACGAAAATGACCTAATTGATCATCCAATGACACAAACACACCTATTGGATGCACAAGATTCATTAAAAACCCTAATTGGACAAGAATATGCCTAGGGAGGACGAAAATGACCTAATTGATCATCCAATGACACAAACACACCTATTGGATGCACAAGATTGGTTAAAACCCCTAATTGGACAGGAATATGCCTAGGGAGGACGAAAATGACCTAATTAATCATCCAATGACACAAACACACCTATTGGATGCACAAGATTGGTTAAAAACCCTAATCGGACAAGAATATGCCTAGGGAGGACGAAAATGACCTAATTGATCATCCAATGACACAAACGCACCTATTGGATGCACAAGATTGGTTAAAAACCCTAATTGGACAAGAATATGCCTAGGGAGGACGAAAATGACCTAATTGGTCATCCAATGACACAAACACACCTATTGGATGCACAAGATTGGTTAAAAACCCAAATTGGACAAGAATATGCCTAGGGAGGACGAAAATGACCTAATTGCTCCTCCAATGACATAAACACACGTATTGGATGCACAAGATTGGTTAAAAACCCTAATTGGACAAGAATATGCCTAGGGAGGACGAAAATGACCTAATTGATCATCCAATGACACAAACACACCTATTGGATGCACAAGATTGGTTAAAAACCCTAATTGGACAAGAATAAGCCTAGGGAGGACGAAAATGACCTAAATGTTAATCCAATGACACAAATGAACTTATTGGATGCACAAGATTGGTTAAAAACCCTAATTGGACATGAATAAGCCTAGGGAGGACGAAAATGACCTAATTGATCATGCAATGACACAAATGAACTTATTGGATGCACAAGATTGGTTAAAAACCCTTATTGGACAAGATTAAGCCTAGGGAGGACGAAAATGACCTAAATATTAATTCAATGAAACAAACAAACTTATTGGATACACAAGATTGGTTAAAAACCCTAATTGGACAAGAATAAGCATAGGGAGGAAGAAAATGACCTAATTGATCATCCAATGACACAAACACACCTATTGGATGCACAAGATTGGTTAAAAACCCTAATTGGACAAGAATATGCCTAGGGAGGATGAAAATGACCTAAATGTTAATCCAATGACACAAAAGAACTTATTGGATGCACAAGATTGGTTAAAAACCCTAATTGGACAAGAATAAGCCTAGGGAGGACGAAAATGACCTAATTGATCATCCAATGACACAAACACACCTATTGGATGCACAAGATTGGTTAAAAACCCTAATTGGACAAGAATATGCCTAGGGAGGACGAAAATGACCTAAATATTAATTCAATGACATAAACAAACTTATTGGATGCACAAAATTGGTTAAAAACCCTAATCGGACAAGAATATGCCTAGGGAGGACGAAAATGACCTAATTGATCATCCAATGACACAAACACACCTATTGGATGCACAAGATTTGTATAAAAACCCTAATTGGACAAGAATATACCTAGGGAGGACGAAAATGACCTAAATATTAATTCAATGACATAAACAAACTTATTGGATGCACCAGATTGGTTAAAAACCCTAATTGGACAAGAATAAGCCTAGGGAGGACGGAAATGACCTAATTGATCATCCAATATAACAAACACACCTATTGGAAGCACAAGATTGGTTAAAAACCCTAATTGGACAAGAATATGCCTAGGGAGGACGAAAATGACCTAAATGTTAATCCAATGACACAAATGAACTTATTGGATGCACAAGATTGGTTAAAAACCCTAATTGGACAAGAATATAACTAGGGAGGACGAAAATGACCTAAATATTAATTCAATGACACAAACAAACTTATTGGATGCACAAGATTGGTTAAAAACCCTAATTGGACAAGAATAAGCCTAGGGAGGACGAAAATGACCTAATTGATCATCCAATGACACAAACACACCTATTGGATGCACAAGATTGGTTAAAAACCCTAATTGGACAAGAATATGCCTAGGGAGGACGAAAATGACCTAATTGATCATCCAATGACACAAACACACCTATTGGATGCAGAAGATTGGTTAAAAACCCTAATTGGACAATAATATGCGTAGGGAGGACGAAAATGACCTAAATATTAATTCAATGACACAAACAAACTTATTGGATTCACAAGATTGGTTAAAAACCCTAATTGGGCAAGAATAGGCCTAGGGAGGACGAAAATGACCTAATTGATCATCCAATGACACAAACACACCTATTGGATGCACAAGATTGGTTAAAAACCCTAATTGGACAAGAATAAGCCTAGGGAGGACGAAAATGACCTAATTGATCATCCAATGACACAAACACACCTATTGGATGCACAAGATTGGTTAAAAACCCTAATTGGACAAGAATATGCCTAGGGAGGACGAAAATGACCTAATTGATCATCCAATGACACAACTAAACTTATTGGATGCACAAGATTGGTTAAAAACCCTAATTGGACAAGAATAAGCCTAGGGAGGACGAAAATGACCTAATTGATCATCCAATGACACAAACACACCTATTGGATGCACAAGATTGGTTAAAAACCCTAATTGGACAAGAATATGCCTAGGGAGGACGAAAATGACCTAATTGGACATCCAATGACACAAACACACCTATTGGATGCACAAGATTGGTTAAAAACCCTAATTGGACAAGAATAAGCCTAGGGAGGACGAAAATGACCTAATTGATCATCCAATGACACAAACACACCTATTGGATGCACAAGATTGGTTAAAAACCCTAATTGGACAAGAATATGCCTAGGAAGGACGAAAATGACCTAATTGATCATCCAATGGCACAAACACACCTATTGGATGCACAAGATTGGTTAAAAACCCTAATTGGACAAGAATAAGCCTAGGGAGGACGAAAATGACCTAATTGATCATCCAATGACACAAACACACCTATTGGATGCACAAGATTGGTTAAAAACCCTAATTGGACAAGAATATGCCAAGGGAGGACGAAAATGACCTAATTGATCATCCAATGACACAGACACACCTATTGGATGCACAAGATCGGTTAAAAACCCTAATTGGACAAGAATAAGCCTAGGGAGGATGAAAATGACCTAATTGATCATCCAATGACACAAACACACCTATTGGATGCACAAGATTGGTGAAAAACCTTAATTGGACAAGAATATGCCTAGGGAGGACGAAAATGACCTAATTGATCATCCATTGCCACAAGCACACCTATTAAATGCACAAGATTGGTTAAAAACCCTAATTGGACAAGAATAAGCCTATTGAGGACGAAAATGACCTAAATGTTAATCCAATGACACAACTCAACTTATTGGATGCACAAGATTGGTTAAAAACCCTAATTGGACAAGAATAAGCCTAGGGAGGACGAAAATGACCTAATTGATCATCCAATGACACAAACACACCTATTGGATGCACAAGATTGGTTAAAAACCCTAATTTGACTAGAATAAGCCTAGGGTGGACGAAAATGACCTAATTGATCATCCAATGACACAAACACACCTATTGAATGCACAAGATTGGTTAAAAACCCTAATTGGACAAGAATAAGCCTAGGGAGGACGAAAATGACCTAATTGATCATCCAATGACACAAACACACCTATTGGATGCACAAGATTGGTTAAAAACCCTAATTGGATAAGAATATGCCTAGGGAGGACGAAAATGACCTAAATAATAATTCAATGACACAAACAAAGTTATTGGATGCACAAGATTGGTTAAAAACCCTAATTGGACAAGAATAAGCCTAGGAAGGACGTAAATGACCTAATTGATCATCCAATGACACAAACACACCTATTGGATGCACAAGATTGGTTAAAAACCCTAATTGGACAAGAATATTCCTAGGGAGGACAAAAATGACCTAAATATTAATTCAATGACACAAACAAACTTATCGGATGCACAAGATTGGTTAAAAACCCTAATTGGACAAGAATAAGCCTAGGGAGGACAAAAATGACCTAATTGATCATCCAATGACACAAACATACCTATTGGATGCACAAGATTGGTTAAAAACCCTAATTGGACAAGAATAAGCCTAGGGAGGACGAAAATGACCTAATTGATCATCCAATGACACAAACGCACCTATTGGATGCACAAGATTGGTTAAAAATCCTAATTGGACAAGAATATGCCTAGGGAGGACGAAAATGACCTAATTGATCATCCAAAGACACAAATGAACTTATTGGATGCACAAGATTAGTTAAAAACCCTAATTGGACAAGAATATGCCTAGGGAGGACGAAAATAACCTAATTGATCATCCAATGACACAAACACACCTATTGGATGCACAAGATTGGTTAAAAACCCTAATTGGAGAAGAATATGCCTAGGGAGGACGAAAATGACCTAATTAATCATCCAATGACACAAACACACCTATTGGATGCACAAGATTGGTTAAAAACCCTAATCGGACAAGAATATGCCTAGGGAGGACGAAAATGACCTAATTGATCATCCAATGACACAAACGCACCTATTGGATGCACAAGATTGGTTAAAAATCCTAATTGGACAAGAATATGCCTAGGGAGGACGAAAATGACCTAATTGGTCATCCAATGACACAAAAGAACTTATTGGATGCACAAGATTAGTTAAAAACCCTAATTGGACAAGAATATGCCTAGGGAGGACGAAAATGACCTAATTGATCATCCATTGCCACAAACACACCTATTGGATGCACAAGATTGGTTAAAAACCCTAATTGGACAAGAGTATGCCTAGGGACGACGAAAATGACCTCAATGTTAATCCAATGACACAAATTAACTTATTGGATGCACAAGATTGCTTAAAAACCCTAATCGGACAAGAATATGCCTAGGGAGGACGAAAATGACCTAATTGATCATCCAATGACACAAACGCACCTATTGGATGCACAAGATTGGTTAAAAATCCTAATTGGACAAGAATATGCCTAGGGAGGACGAAAATGACCTAATTGATCATCCAATGACACAAAAGAACTTATTGGATGCACAAGATTAGTTAAAAACCCTAATTGGACAAGAATAAGCCTAGAGGGGACGAAAATGACCTAATTGATCATCCATTGCCACAAACACACCTATTGGATGCACAAGATTGGTTAAAAACCCTAATTGGACAAGAGTATGCCTAGGGACGACGAAAATGACCTCAATGTTAATCCAATGACACAAATGAACTTATTGGATGCACAAGATTGGTTAAAAACCCTAATTGGAAAAGAATAAGCCTTGGGAGTACGAAAATGACCTAAATGTTAATCCAATGACAAAACTCAACTTATTGGATGCACAAGATTGGTTAAAAACCCTAATTGGACAAGAATAATCCTAGGGAGGACGAAAATGACCTAATTGATCATCCAATGACACAAACACACCTATTGGATGCACAAGATTGGTTAAAAACCCTAATTGGACAAGAATATGCCTAGGGAGGACGAAAATGACCTAATTGATCATCCAATGACACAAACACACCTATTGGATGCACAAGATCGGTTAAAAATCCTAACTGGACAAGAATAAGCCTAGGGATGACGAAAATGACCTAATTGATCATCCAATGATACAAACACACCTATTGGATGCACCAGATTGGTTAAAAACCCTAATTGGACAAGAATATGCCTAGGGAGGACGAAAATGACCTAATTGATCATCCAATGACACAAATGACCTTATTGGATGCACAAGATTAGTTAAAAACCCTAATTGGACAAGAATAAGCCTAGGGAGGACGAAAATAACCTAATTGATCATCCAATGACACAAACACACCTATTGGATGCCCAATATTGGTCTAAAACTCTAATTGGACAAGAATATACCTAGGGAGGACGAAAATGACCTAAATGTTAATCCAATGACACAAATGAACTTATTGAATGCACAAGATTGGTTAAAAACCCTAATTGGACAAGAATAAGCCTAGGGAGGACGAAAATGAGCTAAATGTTAATCCAATGACACAACTCAACTTATTGGATGCACAAGATTGGTTAAAAACCCTAATTGGGCAAGAATAAGCCTAGGGAGGACGAAAATGATCTAATTGATCATCGAATGACACAAACACACCTATTGGATGCACAAGATTGGTTAAAAACCCTAATTGGACAAGAATATGCCTAGGGAGGACATAAATGACTTAATTGATCATCCAATGACACAAACACACCTATTGGAGGCACAAGATTGGTTAAAAACCCTAATTGGACAAGAATATGCCTAGGGAGGACGAAAATGACCTAAATATTAATTCAATGACACAAACAAACTTATCGGATGCACAAGATTGGTTAAAAACCCTAATTGGAAAGAATAAGCCTAGGGAGGACGAAAATGACCTAATTGATCATCCAATGACACAAACACACCTATTAGATGCACAAGATTGGTTAAAAACCCTAATTTGACATGAATAAGCCTAGGGAGGACGAAAATGACCTAATTGATCATCCAATGACACAAACACACCTATTGGATGCACAAGATTGGTTAAAAACCCTAATTGGACAAGAATATGCCTAGGGAGGACGAAAATGACCTAATTGATCATCCAATGACACAAATGAACTTATTGGATGCACAAGATGAGTTAAAAACCCTAATTGGACAAGAATAAGCCTAGGGAGGACGAAAATAACCTAATTGATCATCCAATGACACAAACACACCTATTGGATGCCCAAGATTGGTCTAAAACTCTAATTGGACAAGAATATACCTAGGGAGGACGAAAATGACGTAAATGTTAATCCAATGACACAAATGAACTTATTGAATGCACAAGATTGGTTAAAAACCCTAATTGGACAAGAATAAGCCTAGGGAGGACGAAAATGAGCTAAATGTTAATCCAATGACACAACTTAACTTATTGGATGCACAAGATTGGTTAAAAACCCTAATTGGGCAAGAATAAGCCTAGGGAGGACGAAAATGATCTAATTGATCATCCAATGACACAAACACACCTATTGGATGCACAAGATTGTTTAAAAACCCTAATTGGACAAGAATATGCCTAGGGAGGACGAAAATGACCTAATTGATCATCCAATGACACAAACACACCTATTGGATGCACAAGATTGGTTAAAAACCCTAATTTGACAAGAATAAGCCTAGGGAGGACGAAAATGACCTAATAGATCATCCAATGACACAAACACACCTATTGGACGCACAAGATTTGTTAAAAACCCTAATTGGACAAGAATATGCCTAGGGAGGACGAAAATGACCTAAATATTAATTCAATGACACAAACAAACTTATCGGATGCACAAGATTGGTTAAAAACCCGAATTGGACAAGAATAAGCCTAGGGAGGACGAAAATGACCTAAATGTTAATCCAATGACACAACTCAACTTATTGGATGCACAAGATTGGTTAAAAACCCTAATTGGACAAGAATAAGCCTAGGGAGGACGAAAATGACCTAATTGATCATCCAATGACGCAAATGAACTTATTGGATGCACAAGATTGGTTAAAAACCCTAATTGGACAAGAATAAGCCTAGGGAGGACGAAAATGACCTAATTGATCATCCAATGACACAAATACACCTATTGGATGTACAAGATTGGTTAAAAACCCTAATTGGACAAGAATATGCCTAGGGAGGACGAAAATGACCTAATTGATCATCCAATGACACAAACACACCTATTGGATGCACAAGATTGGTTAAAAACCCTAATTGGACAAGAATAAGCCTAGGGAGGACGAAAATGACCTAATTGATCATCCAATGACACAAACACACCTATTGGATGCACAAGATTGGTTAAAAACCCTAATTGGACAAGAATAAGCCAAGGGAGGACGAAAATGACCTAATTGATCATCCATTGCCACAAACACACTTATTGGATGCACAAGATTGGTTAAAAACCCTAATTGGACAAGAATATGCCTAGGGAGGACGAAAATGACCTAAATATTAATTCAATGACACAAACAAACTTATTGGATGCACAAGATTGGTTAAAAACCCTAATTGGACAAGAATAAGCCTAGGGAGGACGAAAATGACCTAATTGATCATCCAATGACACAAACACACCTATTGGATGCACAAGATTGGTTAAAAACCCTAATTGGACAAGAATAAGCCTAGGGAGGACCAAAATGACCTAATTGATCATCCAATGACACTAACACACCTATTGGAAGCACAAGATTGGTTAAAAAACCTAATTGGACAAGAATATGCCTAGGGAGGACGAAAAGGACCTAAATATTAATTCAATGACACAAACAAACTTATTGGATGCACAAGATTGGTTAAAAACCCTAATTGGACAAGAATAAGCCTAGGGAGGACGAAAATGACCTAATTGATCATCCAATGACACAAACACACCTATTGGATGCACAAGATTGGTTAAAAACCCTAATTGGACAAGAATAAGCCCTGGGAGGACCAAAATGACCTACTTGATCATCCAATGACACAAACACACCTATTGGAAGCACAAGATTGGTTAAAAACCCTAATTGGACAAGAATATGCCTAGGGAGGACAAAAATGACCTAATTGATCATCCAATGACACAAACACACCTATTAGATGCACAAGATTGGTTAAAAACCCTAATTGGACAAGAATAGGCCTAGGGAGGACGAAAAGGACCTAAATATTAATTCAATGACACAAACAAACTTATTGGATGCACAAGATTGGTTAAAAACCCTAATTGGACAAGAATAAGCCTAGGGAGGACGAAAATGACCTAATTGATCATCCAATGACACAAACACACCTATTAGATGCACAAGATTGGTTAAAAACCCTAATTGGACAAGAATATGCCTAGGGAGGAGGAAAATGACCTAAATATTAATTCAATGACACAAACAAAGTTATTGGATGCACAAGATTGGTTAAAAACCCTAATTGGACAAGAATAACCCTAGGGAGGACGAAAATGACCTAATTGATCATCCAACGGCACAAACACACCTATTGGATGCACAAGATTGGTTAAAAATCCTAATTGGGCAAGAATAAGCCTAGGGAGGACGAAAATGACCTAATTGATCATCCAATGACACAAACACACCTATTGGATGCACAAGATTGGTTAAAAACCCTAATTGGACAAGAATAAGCCTAGGGAGGACGAAAATGACCTAATTGATCATCCAATGACACAAACACACCTATTGGATGCACAAGATTGGTTAAAAACCCTAATTGGACAAGAATAAGCCTAGGGGGGACGAAAATGACCTAAATGTTAATCCAATGAAACAACTCAACTTATTGGATGCACAAGATTGGTTAAAACCCCTAATTGGACAATAATAAGCCTAGGGAGGACGAAAATGACCTAATTGATCATCCAATGACACAAACACACCTATTGGATGCACAAGATTGGTTAAAAACCCTAATTGGACAAGAATATGCCTAGGGAGGACGAAAATGACCTAAATATTAATTCAATGAAACAAACAAACTTATTGGATGCACAAGATTGGTTAAAAACCCTAATTGGACAAGAATAAGCCTAGGGAGGACGAAAATGACCTAATTGATCATCCAATGACACAAACACACCTATTGGATGCACAAGATTGGTTAAAAACCGTAATTGGTCAAGAATAAGCCTAGCGAGGACGAAAATGACCTAATTGATCATCCATTGCCACAAACACACCTATTGGATGCAAAAGATTGGTTAAAAACCCTAATTGGACAAGAATATGACTAGGGAGGACGAAAATGACCTAAATATTAATTCAGGGACACAAACAAAGTTATTGGAAGCACAAGATTGGTTAAAAACCCTAATTGGACAACAATAAGCCTAGGGAGGACGAAAATGACCTAAATGTTAATCCAATGACACAACTCAACTTATTGGATGCACAAGATTGGTTAAAAACCCTAATTGGACAAGAATAAGCCTAGGGAGGACGAAAATGACCTAATTGATCATCCAATGACACAAACACACCTATTGGATGCACAAGATTGGTTAAAAACCCTAGTTGGACAAGAACATGCCTAGGGAGGACGAAAATCACCTAATTGATCATCCAATGACACTAATGAACTTATTGGATGCACAAGATTGGTTAAAAACCCTAATTGGACAAGAATAAGCCTAGCGGGGACGAAAATGACCTAATTGATCATCCAATGACACAAACACACCTATTGGATGCACAAAATTGGTTAAAAACCCTAGTTGGACAAGAACATGCCTAGGGAGGACGAAAATGACCTAATTGATCATCCAATGACACTAATGAACTTATTGGATGCACAAGATTGGTTAAAAACCCTAATTGGACAAGAATAAGCCTAGGGAGGACGAAAATGACCTAATTGATCATCCAATGACACAAACACACCTATTGGATGCACAAGATTGGTTAAAAACCCTAATTGGACAAGAATATGCCTAGGGAGGACGAAAATGACCTAATTGATCATCCAATTACACAAACACACCTATTGGATACACAAGATTGGTTAAAAACCCTAATTGGACAAGAATATGCCTAGGGAGGACGAATATGACCTAAATGTTAATCCAATAACACAAATGAACTTATTGGATGCACAAGGTTGGTTAAAAACCCTAATTGGACAAGAATAAGCCTAGGGAGGACAAAAATGACCTAATTGATCATCCAATGACACAAACACACCTATTGGATGCACAAGATTGGTTAAAAACCATAATTGGACAAGAATATGCCTAGCGAGGACGAAAATGACCTAAATATTAATTCAATGACACAAACAAACTTATTGGATGCACAAGATTGGTTAAAAACCCTAATTGGACAAGAATAAGCCTAGGGAGGACGAAAATGACCTAATTGATCATCCAATGACACAAACACACCTATTGGATGCACAAGATTGGTTAAAAACCCTAGTTGGACAAGAACATGCCCAAGGAGGACGAAAATGACCTAATTGATCATCCAATGACACTAATGAACTTATTGGATGCACAAGATTGGTTAAAAACCCTAATTGGACAAGAATAAGCCTAGGGAGGACGAAAATGACCTAATTGATCATCCAATGACACAAACACACCTATTGGATGCACAAGATTGGTTAAAAACCCTAACTGGACAAGAATATGCCTAGGGAGGACGAAAATGACCTAATTGATCATCCAATGACACAAACACACCTATTGGATGCACAAGATTGGTTAAAAACACTAATTGGACAAGAATAAGCCTAGAGAGGACGAAAATGACCTAATTGATCATCCAATGACACAAACACTTCTATTGGATGCACAAGATTGGTTGAAAACCCTAATTGGACAAGAATAAGCCTGGGGAGGAAGAAAATGACCTAATTTATTATCCAATGACAAAAACACACATATTGGATGCACAAGATTGGTTAAAAACCCTAATTGGACAAGAATAAGCCTATGGAGGACGAAAATGACCAAATTGATCATCCAATGACACAAACACACCTATTGGGTGCACAAGATTGATTAAAAACCCTAATTGGACAAGAATATGCCTAGGGAGGACGAAAATGACCTAAATATTAATTCAATGACACAAACAAAGTTATTGGATGCACAAGATTGGTTAAAAACCCTAATTGGACAAGAATAAGCCTAGGGAGGACGAAAATGACCTAATTGATCATCCAATGACACAAACACACCTATTGGATGCACAAGATTGGTTAAAAACCCTAATTGGACAACAATATGCCTAGGGAGGACGAATATGACCTAAATGTTAATCCAATAACACAAATGAACTTATTCGATGCACAAGATGGGTTAAAAACCCTAATTGGACAAGAATATGCCTAGGGAGAACGAAAATGACCTAAATGTTAATCCAATGACACAACTCAACTTATTGGATGCACAAGATTGGTTAAAAACCCTAATTGGACAAGAATAAGCCTAGGGAGGACGAAAATGACCTAATTGATCATCCAATGACACAAACACACCTATTGGATGCACAAGATTGGTTAAAAACCCTAACTGGATAAGAATATGCCTAGGGAGGACGAAAATGACCTAATTGATCATCCAATGTTACAAACACACCTATTGGATGCACAAGATTGGTTAAAAACCCTAATTGGACAAGAATATGCCTAGGGAGGACGAATATGACCTAATTGATCATCCAATGAAACAAACACACCTATTGGATGCACAAGATTGGTTAAAAACCCTAATTGGACAAGAATAAGCCTAGGGAGGACGAAAATGACCTAATTGATCATCCAATGACACAAACACACCTATTGGATGCACAAGATTGGTTAAAAACCCTAATTGGACAAGAATAAGCCTAGGGAGGACGAAAATGACCTAATTGATCATCCAATGACACAAACACACCTATTGGATGCACAAGATTGGTTAAAAACCCTAACTGGACAAGAATATGCCTAGGGAGGACGAAAATGACCTAAATAATAATTCAATGACACAAACAAAGTTATTGGATGCACAAGATTGGTTAAAAACCCTAATTGGACAAGAATAAGCCTAGGAAGGACGTAAATGACCTAATTGATCATCCAATGACACAAACACACCTATTGGATGCACAAGATTGGTTAAAAACCCTAATTGGACAAGAATATTCCTAGGGAGGACAAAAATGACCTAAATATTAATTCAATGACACAAACAAACTTATCGGATGCACAAGATTGGTTAAAAACCCTAATTGGACAAGAATAAGCCTAGGGAGGACGAAAATGACCTAATTGATCATCCAATGACACAAACATACGTATTGGATGCACAAGATTGGTTAAAAACCCTAATTGTACAAGAATAAGCCTAGGGAGGACGAAAATGACCTAATTGATCATCCAATGACACAAACACACCTATTGGATGCACAAGATTGGTTAAAAACCCTAATTGGACAAGAATATGCCTAGGGAGGACGAAAATGACCTAATTGATCATGCAATGACACAAATGAACTTATTGGATGCACAAGATTAGTTAAAAACCCTAATTGGACAAGAATATGCCTATGGAGGACGAAAATGACCTAATTGATCATCCAATGACACAAACACACCTATTGGATGCGCAAGATTTGTTAAAAACCCTAATTGGACAAGAATATGCCTAGGGAGGACGAAAATGACCTAAATATTAATTCAATGACACAAACAAACTTATCGGATGCACAAGATTGGTTAAAAACCCTAATTGGAAAAGAATAAGCCTAGGGACGACGAAAATGACCTAAATGTTAATCCAATGACACAACTCAACTTATTGGATGCACAAGATTGGTTAAAAACCCTAATTTGACAAGAATATGTCTAGGGTGGACGAAAATGACCTAATTGATCATCCAATGACACAAACACACCTATTGGATGCACAAGATTCGTTAAAAACCCTAATTGGACAAGAATAAGCCTAGGGAGGACGAAAATGACCTAAATGTTAATCCAATGACACAACTCAACTTATTGGATGCACAAGATTGGTTAAAAACCCTAATTGGGCAAGAATAAGCCTATGGAGGACGAAAATGACCTAATTGATCATCCAATGACACAAACACACCTATTGGATGCACAAGATTGGTTAAAAACCCTAATTGGACAAGAATAAGCCTAGGGATGACGAAAGTGACCTAAATGTTAATCCAATGACACAACTCAACTTAATGGATGCAAAAGATTGGTTAAAAACCCTAATTGGAGAAGAATAAGCCTAGGGAGGACGAAAATGACCTAATTGATCATCCAATGACACAAACACACCTATTGGATGCACAAGATTGGTTAAAAACCCTAATTGGACAAGAATATGCCTAGGGAGGACGAAAATGACCTAAATATTAATTCAATGACACAAACAAACTTATCGGATGCACAAGATTGGTTAAAAACCCTAATTGGAAAAGAATAAGCCTAGGGACGACGAAAATGACCTAAATGTTAATCCAATAACACAACTCAACTTATTGGATGCACAAGATTGGTTAAAAACCCTATTTGGAAAAGAATATGCCGAGGGAGGACGAAAATAACCTAATTGATCATCCAATGACACAAACACACCTATTGGATGCACAAGATTGGTTAAAAACCCTAATTGCACAAGAATATGCCTAGGGAGGACGAAAATGACCTAAATGTTAATCCAATGACACAAATGAACTTATTGGATGCACAAGATTGGTTAAAAACCCTAATTGGACAAGAATAAGCCTAGGGAGGACGAAAATGACCTAAATGTTAATCCAATGACACAACTCAACTTATTGGATGCACAAGATTGGTTAAAAATCCTAATTGGACAAGAATAAGCCTAGGGAGGACGAAAATGACCTAATTGATCATCCAATGACACAAACACACCAATTGGATGCACAAGATTCATTAAAAACCCTAATTGGACAAGAATATGCCTAGGGAGGACAAAAATGACCTAATTGATCATCCAATGACACAAACACACCTATTGGATGCACAAGATTGGTTAAAAACCCTAATTGGACAATAATATGGCTAAGGAGGACGAAAATGACCTAATTGATCATCCAATGACACAAACACACCAATTGGATGCACAAGATTGGTTAAAAACCCTAATTGGACAAGAATATGCCTAGGGAGGACGAAAATGACCTAATTGATCATCCAATGACACAAACACACCTATTGGATGCACAAGATTGGTTAAAAACCCTAATTGGACAAGAATATGCCTAGGGAGGACGAAAATGACCTAAATATTAATTCAATGACACAAACAAACTTATCGGATGCATAAGATTGGTTAAAAACCCTAATTAGACAAAAAATAGCCTAGGGAGGACGAAAATGACCTAATTGATCATCCAATGACACAAATGAACTTATTGGATGCACAAGATTAGTTAAAAACCCTAATTGGACAAGAATAAGCCTAGGGAGGACGAAAATAACCTAATTGATCATCCAATGACACAAACACACCTATTGGATGCACAAGATTGCTCTAAAACTCTAATTGGACAACAATATGCCTAGGGAGGACGAAAATGACCTAAATGTTAATCCAATGACACAAATGAACTTATTGGATGCACAAGATTGGTTAAAAACCCTAATCGGAGAAAATAAGCCTAGGGAGGACGAAAATGACCTAAATGTTAATCCAATGACACAACTCAACTTATTGGATGCACAAGATTGGTTAAAAACCCTAATTGGGCAAGAATAAGCCTACGTAGGACGAAAATGACCTAATTGATCATCCAATGACACAACTCAACTTATTGGATGCACAAGATTGGTCAAAAACCCAAATTGGACAAGAATAAGCCTAGGGAGGACGAAAATGACCTAATTGATCATCCAATGACACAAACACACCAATTGGATGCACAAGATTCGTTAAAAACCCTAATTGGACAAGAATATGCCTAGGGAGGACGAAAATGACCTAATTGATCATCCAATGACACAAACACACCTATTGGATGCACAAGATTGGTTAAAAACCCTAATTGGACAAGAATATGCCTAGGGAGGACGAAAATGACCTAATTGATCATCCAATGACACAAACACACCTATTGGATGCACAAGATTGGTTAAAAACCCTAATTGGACAAGAATAAGCCTAGGGAGGACGAAAATGACCTAATTGATCATCCAATGACACAAACACACCTATTGGATGCACAAGATTGGTTAAAAACCCTAATTGTAAAAGAATATGCCTAGGGAGGACGAAAATGACCTAATTGATCATCCAATGACACAAACACACCTATTGGATGCACAAGATTGGTTAAAAACCCTAATTGGACAAGAATATGCCTAGGGAGGACGAAAATGACCTAATTGATCATCCAATGACACAAACACACCTATTGGATGCAGAAGATTGGTTAAAAACCCTAATTGGACAATAATATGCGTAGGGAGGACGAAAATGACCTAAATATTAATTCAATGACACAAACAAACTTATTGGATTCACAAGATTGGTTAAAAACCCTAATTGGGCAAGAATAGGCCTAGGGAGGACGAAAATGACCTAATTGATCATCCAATGACACAAACACACCTATTGGATGCACAAGATTGGTTAAAAACCCTAATTGGACAAGAATAAGCCTAGGGAGGACGAAAATGACCTAATTGATCATCCAATGACACAAACACACCTATTGGATGCACAAGATTGGTTAAAAACCCTAATTGGACAAGAATATGCCTAGGGAGGACGAAAATGACCTAATTGATCATCCAATGACACAAATGAACTTATTGGATGCACAAGATTAGTTAAAAACCCAAATTGGACATGAATAAGCCTAGGGAGGACAAAAATAACCTAATTGATCATCAAATGACACAAACACACCTATTGGATGCACAAGATTGGTTAAAAACCCTAATTGGACAAGAATATGCCTAGGGAGGACGAAAATGACCTAAATGTTAATCCAATGACACAAATGAACTTATTGGATGCACAAGATTGGTTAAAAACCCTAATTGGACAAGAATAAGCCTAGGGAGGACGAAAATGACCTAATTGATCATCCAATGACACAAACACACCTATTGGATGCACAAGATTGGTTAAAAACCCTAATTGGACAAAAATAAACCTAGGGAGGACGAAAATGGCCTAATTGATCATCCAATGACACAAACACACCTATTGGATGCACAAGATTGGTTAAAAACCCTAATTGGACAAGAATATGCCTAGGGAGGACGAAAATACCCTAATTGATCACCCAATGACACAAAGACACCTATTGGATGCACAAGATTGGTTAAAAACCCTAATTTGACAATAATATGCCTAGGGAGGACGAAAATGACCTAAATGTTAATCCAATGACACAAATGAACTTATTGGATGCACAAGATTGGTTAAAAACCCTAATTGGACAAGAATAAGCCTAGGGAGGACGAAAATGACCTAATTGATCATCCAATGACACAAACACACCTATTGGATGCACAAGATTGGTTAAAAACCCTAATTGGACAAGAATATGCCTAGGGAGGACGAAAATGACCTAAATGTTAATCCAATGACACAACTCAACTTATTGGATGCACAAGATTGGTTAAAAACCTTTATTGGGCAAGAATAAGCCTAGGGAGGACGAAAATGACCTAATTGATCATCCAATGACACAAACACACCTATTAGATGCACAAGATTGATTAAAAACCCTAATTGCACAAGAATAAGCCAAGGGAGGACGAAAATGACCTAATTGATTATCCAATGACACAAACACACCTATTGGATGCACAAGATTGGTTAAAAACCCTAATTGGACAAGAATAAGCCTAGGGAGGACGAAAATGACCTAATTGATCATCCAATGACACAAACACACCTATTGGATGCACAAGATTGGTTAAAAACCCTAATTGGACAAGAATATGCCTAGGGAGGACGAAAATGACCTAATTGATCATCCAATGACACAAACACACCTATTGGATGCACAAGATTGGTTAAAAACCCTAATTGGACAAGAATATGCCTAGGGAGGACGAAAATGACCTAAATATTAATTCAATGACACAAACAAACTTATTGGATGCACAAGATTGGTTAAAAACCCTAATTGGATAATAATATGCCTAGGGAGGACGAAAATGACCTAATTGATCATCCAATGACACTAATGAACTTATTGGATGCACAAGATTGGTTAAAAACCCTAATTGGACAAGAATAAGCCTAGGGAGGACGAAAATGACCTAATTGATCATCCAATGACACAAACACACCTATTGGATGCACAAGATTGGTTAAAAACCCTAATTGGACAAGAATATGCCTAGGGAGGACGAAAATGACCTAATTGATCATCCAATGACACAAACACACCTATTGGATGCATAAGATCGGTTAAAAACCCTAATTGGACAAGAATATGCCTAGGCAGGACGAAAATGACCTAAATGTTAATCCAATGACACAAATGAACTTATTGGATGCACAAGATTGGTTAAAAACCCTAATTGGACAAGAATAAGCCTAGGGAGGACGAAAATGACCTAATTGATCATCCAATGACACAAACACACCTATTGGATGCACAAGATTGGTTAAAAACCCTAACTGGACAAGAATATGCCTAGGGAGGACGAAAATGACCTAATTGATCATCCAATGACACAAACACACCTATTGGATGCACAAGATTGGTTAAAAACACTAATTGGACAAGAATAAGCCTAGAGAGGACGAAAATGACCTAATTGATCATCCAATGACACAAACACTTCTATTGGATGCACAAGATTGGTTGAAAACCCTAATTGGACAAGAATAAGCCTGGGGAGGAAGAAAATGACCTAATTTATTATCCAATGACAAAAACACACATATTGGATGCACAAGATTGGTTAAAAACCCTAATTGGACAAGAATAAGCCTATGGAGGACGAAAATGACCAAATTGATCATCCAATGACACAAACACACCTATTGGGTGCACAAGATTGATTAAAAACCCTAATTGGACAAGAATATGCCTAGGGAGGACGAAAATGACCTAAATATTAATTCAATGACACAAACAAAGTTATTGGATGCACAAGATTGGTTAAAAACCCTAATTGGACAAGAATAAGCCTAGGGAGGACGAAAATGACCTAATTGATCATCCAATGACACAAACACACCTATTGGATGCACAAGATTGGTTAAAAACCCTAATTGGACAACAATATGCCTAGGGAGGACGAATATGACCTAAATGTTAATCCAATAACACAAATGAACTTATTCGATGCACAAGATGGGTTAAAAACCCTAATTGGACAAGAATATGCCTAGGGAGAACGAAAATGACCTAAATGTTAATCCAATGACACAACTCAACTTATTGGATGCACAAGATTGGTTAAAAACCCTAATTGGACAAGAATAAGCCTAGGGAGGACGAAAATGACCTAATTGATCATCCAATGACACAAACACACCTATTGGATGCACAAGATTGGTTAAAAACCCTAGTTGGACAAGAATATGCCTAGGGAGGACGAAAATGACCTAAATATTAATTCAATGACACAAACAAAGTTATTGGATGCACAAGATTGGTTAAAAACCCTAATTGGACAAAAATAAGCCTAGGGAGGACGAAAATGACCTAATTGATCATCCAATGACACAAACACACCTATTGGATGCACAAGATTGGTTAAAAACCCTAATTGGACAAAAATATGCCTAGGGAGGACGAAAATGACCTAATTGATCATGCAATGACACAAATGAACTTATTGGATGCACAAGATTAGTTAAAAACCCTAATTGGACAAGAATATGCCTAGGGAGGAAGAAAATAACCTAATTGATCATCCAATGACACAAACACACCTATTGGTGCACAAGATAGCTTAAAAACCCTAATTGGACAAGAATATGCCTAGGGAGGACGAAAATGACCTAAATGTTAATCCAAAGACACAAATGAACTTATTGGATGCACAAGATTGGTTAAAAACCCTAATTGGACAAGAATATGCCTAGGGAGGACGAAAATGACCTAAATGTTAATCCAATGACACAAATGAACTTATTGGATGCACAAGATTGGTTAAAAACCCTAATTGGACAAGAATAAGCCTAGGGAGGACGAAAATGGCCTAATTGATCATCCAATGACACAAACACACCTATTGGATACACAAGATTGGTTAAAAACCCTAATTGGACAAGAATATGCCTAGGGAGGACAAAAATGACCTAAATGTTAATCCAATGACACAAATGAACTTATTGGATGCACAAGATTGGTTAAAAACCCTAATTGGACAAGAATAAGCCTAGGGAGGACGAAAATGACCTAATTGATCATCCAATGACACAAACACACCTATTGGATGCACAAGATTGGTTAAAAACCCTTATTGGACAAGAATATACCTAACGAAGGCCAAAATCACCTAATTGATCATTCAATGACACAAACAAAGTTATTGGATGCACAAGATTGGTTAAAAACCCTAGTTGGACAAGAATATGCCTAGGGAGGACGAAAATGACCTAATTGATCATCCAATGACACAAACACACCTATTGGATGCACAAGATTGGTTAAAAACCCTAATTGGACAAGAATATGCCTAGGGAGGACAAAAATGACCTAAATATTAATTCAATGACACAAACAAAGTTATTGGATGCACAAGATTGGTTAAAAACCCTAATTGGACAAGAATAAGCCTAGGGAGGAAGAAAATGACCTAATTGATCATCCAATGACACAAACACACCTATTGGATGCACAAGATTGGTTAAAAACCCTAATTGGACAAGAATAATCCTAGGGAGGACGAAAATGACCTAATTGATCATCCAATGACACAAACACACCTATTGGATGCACAAGATTGGTTAAAAACCCTAATTGGACAAGAATAAGCCTAGTGAGGACGAAAATGACCTAATTGATCATCCAATAAAACAAATGAACTTATTGGATGCACAAGATTGGTTAAAAACCCTAATTGGACAAGAATAAGCCTAGGGAGGACGAAAATGACCTAATTGATCATCCAATGACACAAACACACCTATTGGATGCACAAGATTGGTTAAAAACCCTAATTGGAAAAGAATAAGCCCAGGGAGGACGAAAATGACCTAATTGATCATCCAATGACACAAACACACCTATTGGATGCGCAAGATTGGTTAAAAACCCTAATTGGACAAGAATATGCCTAGGGAGGACGAAAATGACCTAATTGATCATCCAATGACACAAACACACCTATTGGATGCACAAGATTGGTTAAAATCCCTAATTGGACAAGAATATGCCTAGGGAGGACGAAAATGACCTAATATATCATCCAATGACACAAACACACCTATTGGATGCACAAGATTGGTTAAAAACCCTAATTGGACAAGAATATGCCTAGGGAGGACGAAAATGACCTAATTGATCATCCAATGACACAAACACACCTATTGGATGCACAAGATCGGTTAAAAATCCTAACTGGACAAGAATAAGCCTAGGGAGGACGAAAATGACCTAATTGATCATCCAATGACACAAACACACCTATTGGATGCACAAGATTGGTTAAAAACCCTAATTGGACAAGAATATGCCTAGGGAGGACGAAAATGACCTAATTGATCATCCAATGACACAAACACACCTATTGGATGCACAAGATTGGTTAAAAACCCTAATTGGACAAGAATATGCCTAGGGAGGACGAAAGTCACCTAAATATTAATTCAATGACACAAACAAACTTATTGGATGCACAAGATTGGTTAAAAACCCTAGTTGGACAAGAATAAGCATAGGGAGGACGAAAATGACCTAATTGATCATCCAATGACACAACCACACCTATAGGATGCACAAGATTGGTTAAAAACCCTAATTGGACAAGAATAAGCCTAGGGAGGACGAAAATGACCTAATTGATCATCCAATGACACAAACACACCTATTGGATGCACAAGATTGGTTAAAAACCCTAATTGGACAAGAATATGCCTAGGGAGGACGAAAATGACCTAATTGATCATCCAATGACACAAACACACCTATTGGATGCACAAGATTGGTTAAAAACCCTAATTGGACAAGAATAAGCCTAGGGAGGACGAAAATGACCTAATTGATCATCCAATGACACAAACACACCTATTGGATGCACAAGATTGGTTAAAAACCTTAATTGGACAAGAATATGCCTAGGGATGACGAAAATGACCTAAATATTAATTCAATGACACAACTCAACTTATTGGATGCACAAGATTGGTTAAAAACCCTAATTGGACAAGAATAAGCCTAGGGAGGACGAAAATGACCTAATTGATCATCCAATGTCACAAACACACCAATTGGATGTACAAGATTGGTTAAAAACCCTAATTGGACAATAATATGCCTAGGGAGGACGAAAATGACCTAATTGGTCATCCAATGACACAAACACACCTATTGGATGCACAAGATTGGTTAAAAACCCTAATTGGACAAGAATATGCCTAGGGAGGACGAAAATGACCTAATTGGTCATCCAATGACACAAACACACCTATTGGATGCACAAGATTGGTTTAAAACCCTAATTAGACAAGAATAAGCCTAGGGAGGACGAAAATGACCTAATTGATCATCCAATGACACAAACACACCTATTGGATGCACAAGATTGGTTAAAAACCCTAATTGGACAAGAATATGCCTAGGGAGGACGAAAATGACCTAATTGATCATCCAATGACACAAATGAACTTATTGGATGCACAAGATTAGTTAAAAACCCTAATTGGAAAAGAATAAGCCTAGGGAGGACGAAAATAACCTAATTGATCATCCAATGACACAAACACACCTATTGGATGCACAAGATTGGTCTAAAACTCTAATTGGACAAGAATATGCCTAGGGAGGACGAAAATTACCTAAATGTTAATCCAATGACACAAATGAACTTATTGGATGCACAAGATTGGTTAAAAACCCTAATTGGACAAGAATAAGCCTAGGGAGGAAGAAAATGACCTAAATGTTAATCCAATGACACAACTCAACTTATTGGATGCACAAGATTGGTTAAAAACCCTAATTGGGCAAGAATAAGCCTAGGGAGGACGAAGATGACCTAATTGATCATCCAATGACACAAACACACCTATTGGATGCACAAGATTGGTTAAAAACCCTAATTGGACAAGAATAAGCCTAGGGAGGACGAAAATGACCTAAATGTTAATCCAATGACACAACTCAACTTATTGGACGCACAAGATTGGTAAAAAACCCTAATTGGACAAGAATAAGCCAAGGGAGGACGAAAATAACCTAATTGATCATCCAATGACACAAACACACCTATTGGATGCACAAGATTCGTTAAAAACCCTAATTGGAATAGAATATGCCTAGGGAGGACGAAAATAACCTAATTGATCATCCAATGACACAAACACACCTATTGGATGCACAAGATTCGTTAAAACCCTGATTGGACAAGAATATGCCTAGGGAGGACGAAAATGACCTAATTGATCATCCAATGACACAAACACACCTATTGAATGCACAAGATTGGTTAAAAACCCTAATTGGACAAGAATAAGCCTAGGGAGGACGAAAATGACCTAATTGATCATCCAATGACACAAACACACCTATTGGATGCACAAGATTGGTTAAAAACCCTAATTGGATAAGAATATGCCTAGGGAGGACGAAAATGACCTAAATAATAATTCAATGACACAAACAAAGTTATTGGATGCACAAGATTGGTTAAAAACCCTAATTGGACAAGAATAAGCCTAGGAAGGACGTAAATGACCTAATTGATCATCCAATGACACAAACACACCTATTGGATGCACAAGATTGGTTAAAAACCCTAATTGGACAAGAATATTCCTAGGGAGGACAAAAATGACCTAAATATTAATTCAATGACACAAACAAACTTATCGGATGCACAAGATTGGTTAAAAACCCTAATTGGACAAGAATAAGCCTAGGGAGGACAAAAATGACCTAATTGATCATCCAATGACACAAACATACCTATTGGATGCACAAGATTGGTTAAAAACCCTAATTGGACAAGAATAAGCCTAGGGAGGACGAAAATGACCTAATTGATCATCCAATGACACAAACACACCTATTGGATGCACAAGATTGGTTAAAAACCCTAATTGGACAAAAATATGCCTAGGGAGGACGAAAATGACCTAATTGATCATGCAATGACACAAATGAACTTATTGGATGCACAAGATTAGTTAAAAACCCTAATTGGACAAGAATATGCCTAGGGAGGACGAAAATAACCTAATTGATCATCCAATGACACAAACACACCTATTGGTGCACAAGATAGCTTAAAAACCCTAATTGGACAAGAATATGTCTAGGGAGGACGAAAATGACCTAAATGTTAATCCAAAGACACAAATGAACTTATTGGATGCACAAGATTGGTTAAAAACCCTAATTGGACAAGAATATGCCTAGGGAGGACGAAAATGACCTAAATGTTAATCCAATGACACAAATGAACTTATTGGATGCACAAGATTGGTTAAAAACCCTAATTGGACAAGAATAGCCTAGGGAGGACGAAAATGGCCTAATTGACCATCCAATGACACAAACACACCTATTGGATGCACAAGATTGGATAAAAAACCTAATTGGACAAGAATAAGCCTAGGGAGGACGAAAATGACCGAATTGATCATCCATTGCCACAAACACACCTATTGGATGCACAAGATTGGTTAAAAACCCTAATTGGACAAGAATAAGCCTAGGGAGGACGACAATGGCCTAATTGACCATCCAATGACACAAACACACCTATTGGATGCACAAGATTGGATAAAAAACCTAATTGGACAAGAATAAGCCTAGGGAGGACGAAAATGACCTAATTGATCATCCAATGACACAAACACACCTATTGGATGCACAAGATTGGTTAAAAACCCTAATTGGACAAAAATATTCCTAGGGAGGACGAAAATGACCTAATTGATCATCCAATGACACAAATGAACTTATTGGATGCACAAGATTAGTTAAAAACCCTAATTGGACAAGAATATGCCTAGGGAGGATGAAAATAACCTAATTGATCATCCAATGACACAAACACACCTATTGGATGCACAAGATTGGTTAAAAACCCTAATTGGACAAGAATATGCCTAGGGAGGACGAAAATGACCTAAATGTTAATCCAAAGACACAAATGAACTTATTGGAGGCACAAGATTGGTTAAAAACCCTAATTGGACAAGAATAAGCCTAGGGAGGACGAAAATGGCCTAATTGATCATCCAATGACACAAACACACCTATTGGATGCACAAGATTGGTTAAAAAACCTAATTGGACAAGAATAAGCCTAGAGGGGACGAAAATGACCTAATTGATCATCCATTGCCACAAACACACCTATTGGATGCACAAGATTGGTTAAAAACCCTAATTGGACAAGAGTATGCCTAGGGAGGACGAAAATGACCTCAATGTTAATCCAATGACACAAATGAACTTATTGGATGCACAAGATTGGTTAAAAACCCTAATTGGAAAAAAATAAGCCTAGGGAGTACGAAAATGACCTAAATGTTAATCCAATGACAAAACTCAACTTATTGGATGCACAAGATTGGTTAAAAACCCTAATTGGACAAGAATAAGCCTAGGGAGGACGAAAATGACCTAATTGATCATCCAATGACACAAACACACCTATTGGATGCACAAGATTGGTTAAAAACCCTAATTGGAAAAGAATAAGCCCAGGGAGGACGAAAATGACCTAATTGATCATCCAATGACACAAACACACCTATTGGATGCGCAAGATTGGTTAAAAACCCTAATTGGACAAGAATATGCCTAGGGAGGACGAAAATGACCTAATTGATCATCCAATGACACAAACACACCTATTGGATGCACAAGATTGGTTAAAACCCTAATTGGACAAGAATAAGCCTAGGTAGGAAGAAAATGACCTAAATGTTAATCCAATGACACAACTCAACTTATTGGATGCACAAGATTGGTTAAAAACCCTAATTGGACAAGAATAAGCCTAGGGAGGACGAAAATGACCTAATTGATCATCCAATGACACAAACACACCTATTGGATGCACAAGATTGGTTAAAAACCCTAATTGGACAAGAATATGCCTAGGGAGGACGAAAATGACCTAAATGTTGATCCAATGACACAAATGAACTTATTAGATGTACAAGATTGGTTAAAAACCCTAGTTGGACAAGAATATGCCTAGGGAGGACGAAAATGACCTAATTGATCATCCAATGACACAAATGAACTTATTGGATGCACAAGATTGGTTAAAAACCCTAATTGGACAAGAATATACCTAGGGAGGATGAAAATGACCTAAATGTTAATCCAATGACACAACTCAACTTATTGGATGCACAAGATTGGTTAAAAACCCTAATTGGACAAGAATAAGCCTAGGGAGGACGAAAATGACCTAATTGATCATCCAATGACACAAACACACCTATTGGATGCACAAGATTGGTTAAAAACCCTAATTGGACAAGAATATGCCTAGGGAGGACGAAAATGACCTAAATGTTAATCCAATGACACAATTGAACTTATTAGATGTACAAGATTGGTTAAAAACCATAATTGGACAAGAATAAGCCTAGGGAGGACGAAAATGACCTAATTGATCATCCAATGACACAAACACACCTATTGGATGCACAAGATTGGTTAAAAACCCTAATTGGACAAGAATATGCCTAGGGAGGACGAAAATGACCTAATTGATCATCCAATGACACAAACACACCTATTGGATGCACAAGATTGGTTAAAACCCGTATTGGACAAGAATATGCCTAGGGAGGACGAAAATGACCTAATTGATCATCCAATGACACAAACACACCTATTGGATGCACAAGATCGCTTAAAAACCCTAATTGGACAAGAATAAGCCTAGGGAGGACGAAAATGACCTAATTGATCATCCAATGACACAAACACACCTATTGGATGCACAAGATTGGTTAAAAACCCTAATTGGACAAGAATATGCCTAGGGAGGACGAAAATGACCTAATTGATCTTCGAATGACACAAATGAACTTATTGGATGTACAAGATTAGTTAAAAACCCTAATTGGACAAGAATAAGCCTAGGGAGGACGAAAATGACCTAATTGATCATCCAATAACACAAACACACCTATTGGATGCACATGATCGGTTAAAAACCCTAATTGGACAAGAATAAGCCTAGGGAGGACGAAAATGACCTAATTGATCATCCAATGACACAAACACACCTATTGGATGCACAAGATTGGTTAAAAACCCTAATTGGACAAGAATATGCCTAGGGAGGACGAAAATGACCTAATTGATCTTCGAATGACACAAATGAACTTATTGGATGCACAAGGTTAGTTAAAAACCCTAATTGGACAAGAATAAGCCTAGGGAGGACGAAAATAACCTAATTGATCATCCAATGACACAAACACACCTATTGGATGCACAAGATTGGTCTAAAACTCAAATTGGACAAGAATATGCCTAAGGAGGACGAAAATGACCTAAATGTTAATCCAATGACACAAATGAACGTATTGGATGCACAAGATTGGTTAAAAACCCTAATTGGACAAGAATAAGCCTAGGGAGGACGAAAATGACCTAAATGTTAATCCAATGACACAACTCAACTTATTGGAAGCAAAAGATTGGTTAAAAACCCTAATTGGATAAGAATAAGCCTAGGGAGGACGAAAATGACCTAATTGATCATCCAATGACACAAACACACCTATTGGATGCACAAGATTGGTTAAAAACCCTAATTGGACAAGAATATGCCTAGGGAGGACGAAAATGACCTAATTGATCATCCAATGACACAAATGAACTTATTGGATGCACAAGATTAGTTAAAAACCCTAATTGGACAAGAATAAGCCTAGGGAGGACTAAAATATCCTAATTGATCATCCAATGACACAAACACACCTATTGGATGCACAAGATTGGTCTAAAACTCTAATTGGACCAGAATATGCCTAGGGAGGACGAAAATGACCTAAATGTTAATCCAATGACACAAATGAACGTATTGGACGCACAAGATTGGTTAAAAACCCTAATTGGACAAGAATAAGCCTAGGGAGGACGAAAATGACATAAATGTTGATCCAATGACACAACTCAACTTATTGGATGCACAAGATTGGTTTAAAACCCTAATTGGACAATAATAAGCCTAGGGAGGACGAAAATGACTTAATTGATCATCCAATGACACAAACACACCTATTGGATGCACAAGATTGGTTAAAAACCCTAATTGGACAAGAATATGCCTAGGGAGGACGAAAATGACCTAATTGATCATCCAATGACACAAACACACCTATTGGATGCACAAGATCGGTTAAAAACCCTAATTGGACAATAATAAGCCTAGGGAGGACGAAAATGACCTAATTGATCATCCAATGACACAAACACACCTATAGGATGAACAAGATTGGTTAAAAACCCTAATTGGACAAGAATATGCCTAGGGAGGACGAAAATGACCTAATTGATCATCCAATGACACAAACACACCTATTGGATGCACAAGATTCGTTAAAAACCCTAATTGGACAAGAATAGGCCTAGGGAGGACGAAAATGACCTAATTGATCATCCAATGACACAAACACACCTATTGGATGCACAAGATTGGTTAAAAACCCTAATTGGACAAGAATATGCCTAGGGAGGACGAAAATGACATAATTAATCATCCAATGACACAAACACACCTATTGGATGCACAAGATTGGTTAAAAACCCTAATTGGACAAGAATATGCCTAGGGAGGACGAAAATGACCTAATTGATCATCCAATGACACAAACACACCTATTGGATGCACAAGATTGGTTAAATACCATAATTGGACAAGAATAAGCCTAGGGAGGACGAAAATGACCTAATTGATCATCCAATGACACAAACACACCTATTGGATGCACAAGATTGGTTAAAAACCCTAATTGGACAAGAATATGCCTAGGGAGGACGAAAATGACCTAAATATTAATTCAATGAAACAAACAAACTTATTGGATTCACAAGATTGGTTAAAAACCCTAATTGGACAAGAATATGCCTAGGGAGGACGAAAATGACCTAATTGATCATCCAATGACACAAACACACCTATTGGATGCACAAGATTGGTTAAAAACCCTAATTGGACAAGAATATGCCTAGGGAAGAAGAATATGACCTAAATGTTAATCCAGTAACACAAATGAACTTATTGGATGCACAAGATTGGTTAAAAACCCTAATTGGACAAGAATAAGCCTAGGGAGAACGAAAATGACCTAAATGTTAATCCAATGACACAACTCAACTTATTGGAAGCACAAGATTGGTTAAAAACCCTAATTGGACAAGAATAAGCCTAGGGAGGACGAAAATAACCTAATTGATCATCCAATGACACAAACACACCTATTGGATGCACAAGATTGGTTAAAAACCCTAATTGGACAAGAATATGCCTAGGGAGGACGAAAAGGACCTAATTGATCATCCAATGACACAAACACACCTATTGGATGCACAAGATTGGTTAAAAACCCTAATTGGACAAGAATATGCCTAGGGAGGACGAAAATGACCTAATTGATCATCCAATGACACAAACACACCTATTGGATGCACAAGATTGCTTTAAAACCCTAATTGGACAAGAATGTGCCTAGGGAGGACGAAAATGACCTAATTGATCATCCAATTACACAAATGAACGTATTGGATGCACAAGATTAGTTAAAAACCCTAATTGGACAAGAATATGCCTAGGGAGGACGAAAATAACCTAATTGATCATCCAATGACACAAACACACCTATTGGATGCACAAGATTGGTTAAAAACCCTAATTGGACAAGAATTTGCCTAGGGAGGACGAAAATGACCAAATTAATCATCCAATGACACAAACACACCTATTGGATGCACAAGATCGGTTAAAAACCCTAATGGGACAAGAATAAGCCTAGGGAGGACGAAAATGACCTAATTGATCATCCAATGACACAAACACACCTATTGGATGCACAAGATTGGTTAAAAACCCTAATTGGACAAGAATATGCCTAGGGAGGACGAAAATGACCTAATTGATCATCCAATGACACAAATGAACGTATTGGATGCACAAGATTAGTTAAAAAGCCTAATTGGACAAGAATATGCTTAGGGAGGACGAAAATAACCTAATTGATCATCCAATGACACAAACACACCTATTGGATGCACAAGATTGGTTAAAAACCCTAATTGGACAAGAATATGCCTAGGGAGGACGAAAATGACCTAATTGATCATCCAATGACACAAACACACCTATTGGATGCACAAGATTGGTTAAAAACCCTAATTGGACAAGAATATGCCTAGGGAGGACGAAAATGACCTAATTGATCATCCAATGACACAAACACACCTATTGGATGCACAAGATTGGTTAAAAACCCTAATTGGACCAAAAAATGCCTAGGGAGGACGAAAATGACCTAATTGATCATCCAATGACACAAATACACCTATTGGATGCACAAGATGGGTTAAAAACCCTAATTGGACAAGAATATGCCTAAGGAGGACGAAAATGACCTAAATGTTAATCCAATGACACAAATGAACTTATTAGATGTACAAGATTGGTTAAAAACCCTAATTGGACAAGAATAAGCCTAGGGAGGACGAAAATGACCTAATTGATCATCCAATGACACAAACACACCTATTGGATGCACAAGATTGGTTAAAAACCCTAATTGGACAAGAATATGCCTAGGGAGGACGAAAATGACCTAATTGATCATCCAATGACACAAACACACCTATTGGATGCACAAGATTGGTTAAAAACCCTAATTGGACAAGAATATGCCTAGGGAGGACGAAAATGACCTAAATATTAATTCAATTACACAAACAAAGTTATTGGATGCACAAGATTGGTTAAAAACCCTAATTTGACAAGAATAGGCCTAGGGAGGACGTAAATGACCTAATTGATCATCCAATGACACAAACACACCTATTGGATGCACAAGATTGGTTAAAAACCCTAATTGGACAAGAATATGCCTAGGGAGGACGAAAATGACCTAATTGATCATCCAATGACACAAACACACCTATTGGATGCACAAGATTGGTTAAAAACCCTAATTGGACAAGAATATGCCTAGGGAGGACGAAAGTCACCTAAATATTAATTCAATGACACAAACAAACTTATTGGATGCACAAGATTGGTTAAAAACCCTAGTTGGACAAGAATAAGCATAGGGAGGACGAAAATGACCTAATTGATCATCCAATGACACAACCACACCTATAGGATGCACAAGATTGGTTAAAAACCCTAATTGGACAAGAATAAGCCTAGGGAGGACGAAAATGACCTAATTGATCATCCAATGACACAAACACACCTATTGGATGCACAAGATTGGTTAAAAACCCTAATTGGACAAGAATATGCCTAGGGAGGACGAAAATGACCTAATTGATCATCCAATGACACAAACACACCTATTGGATGCACAAGATTGGTTAAAAACCCTAATTGGACAAGACTAAGCCTAGGCAGGACGAAAATGACCTAATTGATCATCCAATGACACAAACACACCTATTGGATGCACAAGATTCATTAAAAACCCTAATTGGACAAGAATATGCCTAGGGAGGACGAAAATGACCTAATTGATCATCCAATGACACAAACACACCTATTGGATGCACAAGATTGGTTAAAAACCCTAATTGGACAAGAATATGCCTAGGGAGGACGAAAATGACCTAATTAATCATCCAATGACACAAACACACCTATTGGATGCACAAGATTGGTTAAAAACCCTAATCGGACAAGAATATGGCTAGGGAGGACGAAAATAACCTAATTGATCATCCAATGACACAAACACACCTATTGGATGCACAAGATTGGTTAAAAACCCTAATTGGACAAGAATATGCCTAGGGAGGACGAAAATGACCTAAATGTTAATCCGAAGACACAAATGAACTTATTGGATGCACAAGATTGGTTAAAAACCCTAATTGGACAAGAATAAGCCTAGGGAGGACGAAAATGGCCTAATTGGTCATCCGATGACACAAACACACCTATTGGATGCACAAGATTGGTTAAAAAACCTAATTGGACAAGAATAAGCCTAGAGGGGACGAAAATGACCTAATTGATCATCCATTGCCACAAACACACCTATTGGATGCACAAGATTGGTTAAAAACCCTAATTGGACAAGAGTATGCCTAGGGAGGACGAAAATGACCTAATTGATCATCCAATGACAAAATCACACCTATTGGATGCACAAGATTGGTTCAAAACCCTAATTGGACAAGAAAAAGCCTAGGGAGGACGAAAATAACCTAATTGATCATCCAATGACACAAACACACCTATTGGATGCACAAGATTGGTTAAAAACCCTAATTGGACAAGAATATGCCTAGGGAGGATGAAAATGACCTAAATGTTAATCCAATGACACAAATGAACTTATTGGATGCACAAGATTGGTTAAAAACCCTAATTGGAAAAGAATAAGCCTAGGGAGTACGAAAATGACCTAAATGTTAATCCAATGACAAAACTCAATTTATTGGATGCACAAGATTGGTTAAAAACCCTAATTGGACAAGAATAAGCCTAGGGAGGACGAAAATGACCTAATTGATCATCCAATGACACAAACACACCTATTGGATGCATTAGATTGGTTAAAAACCCTAATTGGACAAGAATATGCCTAGGGAGGACGAAAATGACCTAATTGATTATCCAAAGACACAAACAAACCTATTGGATGCACAAGATCGGTTAAAAATCCTAATTGGACAAGAATAAGCCTAGGGAGGACGAAAATGACCTAATTAATCATCCAATGACACAAACACACCTATTGGATGCACAAGATTGGTTAAAAACCCTAATTGGATAAAAGTATGCCTAGGGAGGACGAAAATGACCTAATTGATCATCCAATGACACAATCACACCTATTGGATGCACAAGATTGGTTCAAAACCCTAATTGGACAAGAATAAGCCTAGGGAGGACGAAAATAACCTAATTGATCATCCAATGACACAAACACACCTATTGGATGCACAAGATTGGTTAAAAACCCTAATTGGACAAGAATATGCCTAGGGAGGTCGAAAATGACCTAAATGTTAATCCAATGACACAAATGAACTTATTGGATGCACAAGATTGGTTAAAAACCCTAATTGGAAAAGAATAAGCCTATGGAGTACGAAAATGACCTAAATGTTAATCCAATGACAAAACTCAACTTATTGGATGCACAAGATTGGTTAAAAATCCTAATTGGACAAGAATAAGCCTAGGGAGGACGAAAATGACCTAATTGATCATCCAATGACACAAACACACCTATTGGATGCACAAGAGTTGTTAAAAACCCTAATTGGACAAGAATATGCCTAGGGAGGACGAAAATGACCTAATTGATTATCCAAAGACACAAACAAACCTATTGGATGCACAAGATCGGTTAAAAATCCTAATTGGACAAGAATAAGCCTAGGGAGGACGAAAATGACCTAATTAATCATCCAATGACACAAACACACCTATTGGATGCACAAGATTGGTTAAAAACCCTAATTGGACAAGAATAAGCCTAGGGAGGACGAAAGTGACCTGAATGTTAATCCGATGACACAAATCAACTTATTGGATGCACAAGATTGGTTAAAAACCCTAATTGGACAAGAATAAGCCTAGGGAGGACGAAAATGACCTAATTGATCATCCAATGACACAAACACACCTATTGGATGCACAAGATTGATTAAAAACCCTAATTGGACAAGAATATGCCTAGAGAGGACGAAAATGACCTAAATATTAATTCAATGACACAAACAAACTTATTGGATGCACAAGATTTGTTAAAAACCCTAATTGGACAAGAATATGCCTAGGGAAGACGAAAATGACCTAAATGTTAATCCAATGACACAAATGAACTTATTGGATGCACAAGATTGGTTAAAAACCCTAGTGGGACAAGAATAAGCCTAGGGAGGACGAAAATGACCTAATTGATCATACAATGACACCAATGAACTAATTGGATGCACAAGATTGGTTAAAAACCCTAATTGGACAAGAATAAGCCTAGGGAGGACGAAAATGACCTAATTGATCATCCAATGACACAAACACACCTATTGGATGCACAAGATTGGTTAAAAACCCTAATTGGACAAGAATAAGCCTAGGGAGGACGAAAATGACCTAATTGATCATCCAATGACACAAACACACCTATTGGATGCACAAGATTGGTTAAAAACCCTAATTGGACAAGAATAAGCCTAGGGAGGACGAAAATGACCTAATTGATCATCCAATGACACAAACACACCTATTGGATGCACAAGATTGGTTTAAAACCCTAGTTGATCAAGAATATGCCTAGGAAGGACGAAAATGACCTAATTGATCATCCAATGACACAAATGAACTTATTGGATGCACAAGATTGGTTAAAAACCCTAATTGGACAAGAATAAGCCTAGGGAGGACGAAAATGACCTAATTGATCATCCAATGACACAAACACACCTATTGGATGCACAAGATTGGTTAAAAACCCTAATTGGACAAGAATAAGCCTAGGGAGGACGAAAATGACCTAATTGATCATCCAATGACACAAACACACCTATTGGATGCACAAGATTGGTTAAAAACCCTAATTGGACAAGAATAAGCCTAGGGAGGACGAAAATGACCTAATTGATCATCCAATGACACAAACACATCTATTGGAAGCACAAGATTGGTTAGAAACCCTAGTTGGACAAGAATATGCCTAGGGAGGACGAAAATGACCTAATTGATCATCCAATGACACAAATGAACTTATTGGATGCACAAGATTGCTTAAAAACCCTAATTGGACAAAAATAAGCATAGAAAGGACGAAAATGACCTAATTGATCATCCAATGACACAAACACACCTATTGGATGCACAAGATTGGTTAAAAACCCTAATTGGACAAGAATAAGCCTAGGGAGGACGAAAATGACCTAATTGATCATCCAATGACACAAACACACCTATTGGATGCACAAGATTGGTTAAAAACCCTAATTGGACAAGAATAAGCCTAGGGAGGACGAAAATGACCTAATTGATCATCCAATGACACAAACACACCTATTGGATGCACAAGATTGGTTAAAAACCCTAATTGGACAAAAATAAGCCTAGAGAGGACGAAAATGACCTAATTGATCATCCAATGACACAAATGAACTTATTGGATGCACAAGATTAGTTAAAAACCCTAATTCGACAAGAATAAGCCTAGGGAGGACGAAAATGACCTAACTGATCATCCAATGACACAAACACACCTATTGGATGCTCAAGATTGGTTAAAAACCATAATTGGACAAGAATAAGCCTAGGGGGGACGAAAATGATCTAATTGATCATCCAATGACACAAACACACCTATTGGATGCACAAGATTGGTTAAAAACCCTAATTGGACAAGAATATGCCTAGGGAGGACGAAAATGACCTAATTGATCATCCAATGACACAAACACACCTATTGGATGCACAAGATTGGTTAAAAACCCTAATTGGACAAGAATATGCCTAGGGAGGACGAAAATGACCTAATTGATCATCCAATGACACAAACACACCTATTGGATGCAGAAGATTGGTTAAAAACCCTAATTGGACAATAATATGCGTAGGGAGGACGAAAATGACCTAAATATTAATTCAATGACACAAACAAACTTATTGGATTCACAAGATTGGTTAAAAACCCTAATTGGGCAAGAATAGGCCTAGGGAGGACGAAAATGACCTAATTGATCATCCAATGACACAAACACACCTATTGGATGCACAAGATTGGTTAAAAACCCTAATTGGACAAGAATAAGCCTAGGGAGGACGAAAATGACCTAATTGATCATCCAATGACACAAACACACCTATTGGATGCACAAGATTGGTTAAAAACCCTAATTGGACAAGAATATGCCTAGGGAGGACGAAAATGACCTAATTGATCATCCAATGACACAAACACACCTATTGGATGCACAAGATTGGTTAAAAACCCTAATTGGACAAGAATATGCCTAGGGAGGACGAATATGACCTAAATGTTAATCCAATAACACAAATGAACTTATTGGATGCAAAAGATTGGTTAAAAACCCTAATTGGACAACAATAAGCCTAGGGAGAACGAAAATGACCTAAATCTTAATCCAATGACACAACTCAACTTATTGGATGCACAAGATTGGTTAAAAACCCTAATTGGACAAGAATAAGCCTAGGGAGGACGAAAATGACCTAATTGATCATCCAATGACACAAACACACCTATTGGATGCACAAGATTGGTTAAAAACCCTAATTGGACAAGAATATGCCTAGGGAGGACTAAAATGACCTAAATATTAATTCAATGACACAAACAAACTTATCGGATGCACAAGATTGGTTAAAAACCCTAATTGGACAAGAATAAGCCTAGGGACGACGAAAATGACCTAATTGATCATCCAATGACACAAACACACCTATTGGATGCACAAGATTGGTTAAAAACCCTAATTGGACAAGAATAAGCCTAGGGAGGACGAAAATAACCTAATTGATCATCCAATGACACAAACACACCTATTAGATGCATAAGATTGGTTAAAAACCCTAATTGGACAAGAATATGCCTAGGGAGGACGAAAATGACCTAAATGTTAATACAATGACACAAATGAACTTATTGGATAAACAAGAATGGTTAAAAACCCTAATTGGACAAGAATAAGCCTAGGGAGGACGAAAATGACCTAAATGTTAATCCAATGACACAACTCAACTTATTGGATGCACAAGATTGGTTAAAAACCCTAATTGGACAAGAATAAGCCTAGGGAGGACGAAAATGGCCTAATTGATCATCCAATGACACAAACACACCTATTGGATGCACAAGATTGGTTAAAAACCCTTGTTGGACAAGAACATGCCTAGGGAGGACGAAAATGACCTAATTGATCATCCACTGACACAAACACACCTATTGGATGCACAAGATTGGTTAAAAACCCTAATTGGACAAGAATATGCCTAGGGAGGATCAAAGTGACCTAATTGATCATCCAATGAGATAAACACACCTATTGGATGCACAAGATTGGTTAAAAACCCTAATTGGACAAGAATATGCCTAAGGAGGACGAAAATGACCTAAATGTGAATCCAATGACACAATTGAACTTATTGGATGCACAAGATTGGTTAAAAACCTAATTGGACAAGAATATGCCTAGGGAGAATGAAAATGACCTAAATGTTAATCCAATGACACAACTCAACTTATTGGATGCACAAGATTGGTTAAAAACCCTAATTGGACAAGAATAAGCCTAGGGAGGACGAAAATGACCTAATTGATCATCCAATGACACTAATGAACTTATTGGATGCACAAGATTGGTTAAAAACCCTAATTGGACAAGAATAAGCATAGGGAGGACGAAAATGACCTAATTGATCATCCAATGACACAAACACACCTATTGGATGCACAAGATTGGTTAAAAACCCTAATTGGACAAGAATAAGCCTAGGAAGGACGAAAATGACCTAATTGATCATCCAATGACACAAACACACCTATTGAATTTACAAGATTGGTTAAAAACCCTAATTGGACAAGAATATGCCTAGGGAGGACCAAAATGACCTAAATATTAATTCAATGACAGAAACAAACTTATTGGATGCACAAGAATGGTTAAAAGCCCTAATTGGACAAGAATAAGCCTATGGAGGACGAAAATGACCTAAATGTGAATCCAATGACACAAATGAACTTATTGGATGCACAAGATTGGTTAAAAACCTAATTGGACAAGAATATGCCTAGGGAGAATGAAAATGACCTAAATGTTAATCCAATGACACAACTCAACTTATTGGATGCACAAGATTGGTTAAAAACCCTAATTGAACAAGAATAAGCCTAGGGAGAACGAAAATGACCTAAATGTTAATCCAATGACACAACTCAACTTATTGGATGCACAAGATTGGTTAAAAACCCTAATTGGACAAGAATAAGCCTAGGGAGGACGAAAATGACCTAATTGATCATCCAATGACACAAACACACCTATTGGATGCACAAGATTGGTTAAAAACCCTAATTGGACAAGAATATGCCTAGGGAGGACGAAAATGACCTAATTTATCATCCATTGACACAAACACACCTATTGGAGGCACAAGATTGGTTAAAAACCCTAATTGGACCAGAATAAGCATAGGGAGGACGAAAATGACCTAATTGATCATCCAATGACACAAACACACCTATTGGATGCACAAGATTGGTTAAAAACCCTAATTGGACAAGAATATGCCTAGGGAGGACGAAAATGATCTAATTGATCATCCAATGACACAAACACACCTATTGGATGCACAAGATCGGTTAAAAATCCTAATTGGACAAGAATAAGCCTAGGGAGGACGAAAAAGACCTAATTGATCATCCAATGACACAAACACACCTATTGAATGCACAAGATTGGTTAAAAACCCTAATTGGACAAGAATATGCCTAGGGAGGACGAAAATGACCTAAATATTAAATCAATGACACAAACAAAGTTATTGGATGCACAAGATTGGTTAAAAACCCTAATTAGACAAGAATAAGCCTAGGGAGGTCGAAAATGACCTAATTGATCATCCAATGACACAAACACACCTATTGGATGCAAAAGATTGGTTAAAAACCCTAATTGGACAAGATGATGCCTAGGGAGGACGAAAATGACCTAAATATTAATTCAATGACACAAACAAAGTTATTGGATGCACAAGATTGGTTAAAAACTCTAATTGGACAAGAATATGCCTAGGGAGGACGAAAATGACCTAAATATTAATTCAATGACACAGACAAACTTATCGGATGCACAAGATTGGTTAAGAACCCTAATTGGACAAGAATAAGCCTAGGGAGGACGAAAATGACCTAATTGATCATCCAATGACACAAACACACCTATTAGATGCACACGATTGGTTAAAAACCCTAATTGGACAAGAATAAGCCTAGGGAGGACGAAAATGACCTAACTGATCATCCAATGACACAAACACACCTATTGGATGCACAAGATTGGTTAAAAACTCTAATTGGACAAGAATATGCCTAGGGAGGACGGAAATGACCTAATTGATCATCCAATGACACAAACACACCTATTGGAGGCACAAGATTGGTTAAAAACCCTAATTGGACAAGAATAAGCCTAGGGAGGACGAAAGTGACCTAATTGTTCATCCAATGACACAAACAGAATTATTGGATGCACAAGATTGGTTAAAAACCCTAATTGGACAAGAATATGCCTAGGGAGGACAAAAATCACCTAATTGATCATCCAATGACACAAACACACCTATTGGATGCACAAGATTGGTTAAAAACCCTAATTGGACAAGAATAAGCTTAGGGAGGACGAAAATGACCTAAATGTTAATCCAATGACACAAATGAACTTATTGGATGCACAAGATTGGTTAAAAACCCTAATTGGACTAGAATAAGTCTAGGGAGGACGAAATTGAAATGTTAATCCAATGACACAACTCAACTTATTGGATGCACAAGATTGGTTAAAAACCCTAATTGGACAACAATAAGCCTATGGAGGACGAAAATGACCTAATTGATCATCCAATGACACAAACACACCTATTGAATGCACAAGATTGGTTAAAAACCCTAATTGGACAAGAATAAGCCTAGGGAGGAAGAAAATGACCTAAATGATAATCCAATGACACAACTCAACTTATTGGATGCACAAGATTGGTTAAAAACCCTAATTGGAAAAGAATAAGCCTAGGGAGGACGAAAATGACCTAATTGATCATCCAATGACACAAACACACCTATTGGATGCGCAAGATTGGTTAAAAACCCTAATTGGACAAGAATATGCCTAGGGAGGACGAAAATGACCTAAATATTAATTCAATGACACAAACAAACTTATCGGATGCACAAGATTGGTTAAAAACCCTAATTGGACAAATATAAGCCTAGGGAGGACGAAAATGACCTAATTGATCATCCAATGACACAAACACACCTATTAGATGCACAAGTTTGGTTAAAAACCCTAATTGCACAAGAATAAGCCTAGGGAGGACGAAAATGACCTAATTGATCATCCAATGACACAAACACACCTATTGGATGCACAAGATTGGTTAAAAACCCTAATTGGACAAGTATATGCCTAGGGAGGTCGAAAATGACCTAATTTATAATCCAATGACACAAACACACCTATTGGATACACAAGATTGGTTAAAAACCCTAATTGGACAAGAATAAGCCTAGGGAGGACAAAAATGACCTAATTGATCATCCAATGACACAAACACACCTATTGGATGCACAAGATTGGTTAAAAACCCTAATTCGATAAGAATAAGCCTAGGGAGGACGAAAATGACCTAAATGTTAATCCAGTGACACAACTCAACTTATTTGATGCACAAGATTGGTTAAAAACCCTAATTGGACAAGAATAAGCCTAGGGAGGACGAAAATGACCTAATTGATCATCCAATGACACAAACACACCTATTGGATGCACAAGATTGGTTAAAAATCCTAACTGGACAAGAATATGCCTAAGGAGGACGAAAATGACCTAATTGATTATCCAATGACACAAACACACCTATTGGATGCACAAGATTGGTTAAAAACCCTAACTGGACAAGAATATGCCTAGGGAGGACGAATATAACCTAAATGTTAATCCAATAACATAAATGAACTTATTGGATGCACAAGATTGGTTAATAACCCTAATTGGACAATAATAAGCCTAGGGAGAACGAAAATGACCTAAATGTTAATCCAATGACACAACTCAACTTATTGGATGCACAAGATTGGTTAAAAACCCTAATTGGACAAGAATATGCCTAGGGAGGACGAAAATGACCTAAATGTGAATCCAATGAAACAAATGAACTTATTGGATGCACAAGATTGGTTAAAAACCTAATTGGACAAGAATAAGCCTAGGGAGAATGAAAATGACCTAAATGTTAATCCAATGACACAACTCAACTTATTGGATGCACAAGATTGGTTAAAAACCCTAATTGGACAAGAATAAGCCTAGGGAGGACGAAAATGACCTAATTGATCATCCAATGACACAAACACACCTATTGGATGCACAAGATTGGTTAAAAACCCTAATTGGACAAGAACATGCCTAGGGAGGACGAAAATGACCTAATTGATCATCCAAGGACATAAACACACCTATTGGATGCACAAGATTGGTTAAAAACCCTAATTGGACAAGAATATGTCTAGGGAGGACGATTATGACCTAAATGTTAATCCAATAACACAAATGAACTTATTGGATGCACAAGATTGGTTAAAAAACCTAATTGGACAAGAATAAGCCTAGGGAGAACGAAAATGACCTAAATGTTAATCCAATGACACAACTCAACTTATTGGATGCACAAGATTGGTTAAAAACCCTAATTGGACAAGAATAAGCCTAGGGAGGACGAAAATGACCTAATTGATCATCCAATGACACAAACACACCTATTGGATGCACAAGATTGGTTAAAAACCCTAATTGGACAAGAATATGCATAGGAAGGACGAAAATGACCTAAATATTAATTCAATGACACAAACAAAGTTATTTGATGCACAAGATTGGTTAAAAACCCTAATTGGACAAGAATAAGCCTAGGGAGGACGTAAATGACGTAATTGATCATCCTATGACACAAACACACCTATTGGATGCACAAGATTGGTTAAAAACCCTAATTGGACAAGAATATGTCTAGGGAGGACGAAAATGACCTAATTGATCATCCAACGACACAAACACACCTATTGGATGCACAAGATCGGTTAAAAACCCTAATTGGACAAGAATAAGCCTAGGGAGGACGAAAATGACCTAATTGATCATCCAATGACACAAACACACCATTTGGATGCACAAGATTGGTTAAAAACCCTAATTGGACAAGAATATGCCTAGGGAGGACGAAAATGACCTAATTGATCATCCAATGACACAAATGAACTTATTGGATGCACAAGATTGGTTAAAAACCCTAATTGGACAAGAATAAGCCTAGGGCGGACGAAAATGACCTAATTGATCATCCAATGACACAAACACACCTATTGGATGCACAAGATTGGTCTAAAACTCTAATTGGACAAGAATATGCCTAGGGAGGACGAAAATGACCTAAATGTTAATCCAATGACACAAATGAACTTATTGGATGCACAAGATTGGTTAAAAACCCTAATTGGACAAGAATAAGCCTCGGGAGGACGAAAATGACCTAAATGTTAATCCAATGACACAACTCAACTTATTGGATGCACAAGATTGGTTAAAAACCCTAATTGGACAAGAATAAGCCTAGGGAGGACGAAAATGACCTAATTGATCATCCAATGACACAAACACACCTATTGGATGCACAAGATTGGTTAAAAACCCTAATTGGACAAGAGTATGCCTAGGGAGGATGAAAATGACCTAAATATTAATCCAATGACACAACTCAACTTATTGGATGCACAAGATTGGTTAAAAACCCTAATTGGACAAGAATAAGCCTAGGGAGGACGAAAATGACCTAATTGATCATCCAATGACACAAACACACCTATTGGATGCGCAAGATTGGTTAAAAACCCTAATTGGACAAGAATAAGCCTAGGGAGGACGAAAATGACCTAAATGTTAATCCAATGACACAAATGAACTTATTGGATGCACAAGATTGGTTAAAAACCCTAATTGGACAAGAATAAGACTGGGGAGGACGAAAATGACCTAAATGTTCATCCAATGACACAAACACACCTATTGGATGCACAAGATTGGTAAGGAACCCTAATTGGACAAGAATAAGCCTAGGGAGGACGAAAATGACCTAAATGTTAATCCAATGACACAAATGAACTTATTGGATGCACAAGATTGGTTAAAAACCCTAATTGGACAAGAATAAGCCTAGGGAGGACGAAAATGACCTAAATGTTCATCCAATGACACAAACACACATATTGGATACACAAGATTGTTTAGAAACCCTAATTGGACAAGAATAAGCCTAGGGAGGACGAAAATGACCTAAATGTTCATCCAATGACACAAACACACCTATTGGATGCACAAGATTGGTTAGAAACCCTAATTGGACAAGAATAAGCCTAGGGAGGACGAAAATGACCTAAATGTTCATCCAATGACACAAACACACCTATTGGATGCACACGATTGGTTAGAAGCCCTAATTGGACAAGAATAAGCCTAGGGAGGACGAAAATGACCTAAATGTTAATCCAATGACACAAATGAACTTATTGGATGCACAAGATTGGTTAAAAACCCTAATTGGACAAGAATAAGCCTAGGGAGGACGAAAATGACCTAAATGTTCATCCAATGACACAAACACACCTATTGGATGCATACGATTGGTTAGAAACCCTAATTTGACAAGAATAAGCCTAGGGAGGACGAAAATGACCTAACTATTCATCCAATGACACAAATGAACTTATTGGATGCACAAGATTGCTTAAAACCCTAATTGGACAAGAATAAGACTAAGGAGGACGAAAATAACCTAAATGTTCATCCAATGACACAAACACACCTATTGGATGCATAAGATTGGTTAGAAACCCTAATTGGACAAGAATAAGCCTAGGGTGGACGAAAATGACCTAAATGATCATCAAATGACTAAACACACCTATTGGATGCACAAGATTGGTTAAAAACCCTAATTGGACAAGAATAAGCCTAGGGAGGACGAAAATGACCTAAATGTTAATCCAATGACACAAATGAACTTATTGGATGCACAAGATTGGTTAAAAACCCTAATTGGACAAGAATAAGCCTAGGGAGGACGAAAATGACCTAAATGTTCATCCAATGAAACAAACACACCTATTGGATACACAAGATTGTTTAGAAACCCTAATTGGACAAGAATAAGCCTAGGGAGGACGAAAATGACCTAAATGTTAATCCAATGACACAAATGAACTTATTGGATGCACAAGATTGCTTAAAACCCTAATTGGACAAGAATAAGACTAGGGAGGACGAAAATAACCTAAATGTTCATCCAATGACACAAACACACCTATTGGATGCACTAGAATGGTTAGAAACCCTAATTGGACAAGAATAAGCCTAGGAAGGACGAAAATGACCTAATTGTTAATCCAATGACACAAATGAACTTATTGGATGCACAAGATTGGTTAAAAACCCTAATTGGACAAGAATAAGCCTAGGGAGGACGAATATAACCTAAATGTTCATCAAATGACTAAACACACCTATTGGATGCACAAGATGGGTTAGAAACCCTAATTGGACAAGAATAAGCCTAGGGAGGACGAAAATGACCTAAATGTTAATCCAATGACACAAATGAACTTATTGGTTGCACAAGATTGGTTAAAAACCCTAATTGGACAAGAATTAGCCTAGGAAGGACGAAAATGACCTAAATGTTCATCCAATGACACAAACACACCTATTGGATGCACAAGAATGGTTAGAAACCCTAATTGGACAAGAATAAGCCTAGGGAGGACGAAAATGACCTAAATGTTAATCCAATGACACAAATGAACTTATTGGATGCACAAGATTGGTTAAAAACCCTAATTGGACAAGAATAAGCCTAGGGAGGACGAAAATAACCTAAATGTTCATCAAATGACTAAACACACCAATTGGATGCACAAGATTGGTTATAAACCCTAATTGGACAAGAATAAGCCTAGGGAGGACGAAAATGACCTAACTATTCATCCAATGACACAAATGAACTTATTGGATGCACAAGATTGGTTAAAAACCCTAATTGGACAAGAATAAGCCTAGGGAGGACGAAAATGACCTAAATGTTCATCCAATGACACAAACACACCTATTGGATGCACAAGATTGGTTAAAAACCCTAATTGGACAAGAATAAGCATAGGGAGGACGAAAATGACCTAAATGTTCATCGAATGACACAAACACACCTATTGGAACCACAAGATTGGTTAAAAACCCTAATTGGACAAGAATAAGCCTAGGGAGGACGAAAATGACCTAAATGTTAATCCAATGACACAAATGAACTTATTGGATGCACAAGATTGGTTAAAAACCCTAATTGGACAAGAATAAGCCTAGGGAGGACGAAAATGACCTAATTGATCATCCAATGACACAAACACACCTATTGGATGCGCAAGATTTGTTAAAAACCCTAATTGGACAAGAATATGCCTAGGGAGGACGAAAATGACCTAAATATTAATTCAATGACACAAACAAACTTATCGGATGCACAAGATTGGTTAAAAACCCTAATTGGACAAGAATAAGCCTAGGGAGGACAAAAATGACCTAATTGATCATCCAATGACACAAACACACCTATTAGATGCACATGTTTGGTTAAAAACCCTAATTGCACAACAATAAGCCTAGGGAGGACGAAAATGACCTAATTGATCATCCAATGACACAAACACACCTATTGGATGCACAAGATTGGTTAAAAACCCTAATTGGACAAGTATATGCCTAGGGAGGTCGAAAATGACCTAATTTATAATCCAATGACACAAACACACCTATTGGATACACAAGATTGGTTAAAAACCCTAATTGGACAAGAATAAGCCTAGGGAGGACAAAAATGACCTAATTGATCATCCAATGACACAAACACACCTATTGGATGCACAAGATTGGTTAAAAACCCTAATTCGATAAGAATAAGCCTAGGGAGGACGAAAATGACCTAAATGTTAATCCAGTGACACAACTCAACTTATTTGATGCACAAGATTGGTTAAAAACCCTAATTGGACAAGAATAAGCCTAGGGAGGACGAAAATGACCTAATTGATCATCCAATGACACAAACACACCTATTGGATGCACAAGATTCGTTAAAAACCCTAATTGGACAAGAATATGCCTAGGGAGGACGAAAATAACCTAATTGATCATCCAATGACACAAACACACCTATTGGATGCACAAGATCGGTTAAAAATCCTAATTGGACAAGAATAAGCCTAGGGAGGACGAAAAAGACCTAATTGATCATCCAATGACACAAACACACCTATTGAATGCACAAGATTGGTTAAAAACCCTAATTGGACAAGAATATGCCTAGGGAGGACGAAAATGACCTAAATATTAAATCAATGACACAAACAAAGTTATTGAATGCACAAGATTGGTTAAAAACCCTAATTGGACAAGAATAAGCCTAGGGAGGACGAAAATGACCTAATTGATCATCCAATGACACAAACACACCTATTGGATGCACAAGATTCGTTAAAAACCCTAATTGGACAAGAATATGCCTAGGGAGGACGAAAATGACCTAAATATTAATTCAATGAAACAAACAAACTTATTGGATGCACAAGATTGGTTAAAAACCCCAATTGGACAAGAATAAGCCTAGGGAGGACGAAAATGACCTAATTGATCATCCAATGACACAAACACACCTATTGGATGCACAAGATTGGTTAAAAACCCTAATTGGACAAGAATATGCCTAGGGAGGACGAAAATGACCTAAATATTAATTCAATGACACAAACAAACTTATCGGATGCACAACATTGGTTAAAAACCCTAATTGGACAAGAATAAGCTTTGGGAGGACGAAAATGACCTAATTGATCATCCAATGACACAAACACACCTATTAGATGCACAAGATTGGTTAAAAACCCTAATTGGACAAGAATAAGCCTAGGGAGGACGAAAATGACCTAATTGATCATCCAATGACACAAACACACCTATTGGATGCACAAGATTGGTTAAAAACCCTAATTGGACAAGAATATGCCTAGGGAGGACGAAAATGACCTAAATATTAATTCAATGACATAAACAAAGTTATTGGATGCACAAGATTGGTTAAAAACCCTAATTGGACAAGAATAAGCCTAGGGAGGACGTAAATGACCTAATTGATCATCCAATGACACAAACACACCTATTGGATGCACAAGATTGGTTAAAAACCCTAATTGGACAAGAATATGCCTAGGGAGGACGAAAATGACCTAAATATTAATTCAATGACACAAACAAACTTATCGGATGAACAAGATTGGTTAAAAATCCTAATTGGACAAGAATAAGCCTAAGGAGGACGAAAATGACCTAATTGATCATCCAATGACACAAACACACCTATTGGATGCACAAGATTGGTTAAAAACCCTAATTGGACAAGAATAAGCCTAGGGAGGACGAAAATAACCTAATTGATCCTCCAATGACACAAACACACCTATTGGATGCACAAGATTGGTCTAAAACTCTAATTGGACAAGAATATGCCTAGGGAGGACGAAAATGACCTAAATGTTAATCCAATGACACAAATGAACTTATTGGATGCACAAGATTGGTTAAAAAGCCTAACTGGACAAGAATAAGCCTAGGGAGGACGAAAATGACCTAAATGTTAATCCAATGACACAACTCAACTTATTGGATGCACAAGATTGGTTAAAAACCCTAATTGGACAAGAATAAGCCTGGAGGACGAAAATGACCTAATTGATCATCCAATGACACAAACACACCTATTGGATGCACAAGATTGGTTAAAAACCCTAATTGGACAAGAATAAGCCTAGGGAGGACGAAAATAACCTAATTGATCATCCAATGACACAAACACACCTATTGGATGCACAAGATTGGTCTAAAACTCTAATTGGACAAGAATATGCCTAGGGAGAACGAAAATGACCTAATTGGTCATCCAATGACACAAACACACCTATTGGATGCACAAGATTGGTTAAAAACCGTAATTGGACAAGAATAAGCCTAGGGAGGACGAAAATGACCTAATTGATCATCCAATGACACAAACACACCTATTGGATGCACAAGATTGGTTAAAAACCCTAATTGGACAAGAATATGCCTAGGGAGGACGAAAATGACCTAATTGATCATCCAATGACACAAACACACCTATTGGATGCACAAGATCGGTTAAAAACCCTAATTGGACAAGAATAAGCCTAGGGAGGACAAAAATGACCAAAATGTTAACCCAATGACACAACTCAACTTATTGGATACACAAGATTGGTTAAAAACCCTAATTGGACAAAAATATGCCTAGGGAGGACGAAAATGACCTAATTGATCATCCATTGCCACAAACACACCTATTGGATTCACAAGATTGGTTAAAAACCCTAATTGGACAAGAATATGCCTAGGGAGGACGAAAATTACCTAATTGATCATCCAATGACATAAACACACCTATTGGATGCACAAGATTGGTTAAAAACCCTAATTGGACAAGTATATGCCTAGGGAGGACGAAAATGACCTAATTGATCATCCAATGACACAAACACACCTATTGGATGCACAAGATTGGTTAAAAACCCTAATTGGACAAGAATATGCCTAGAGAGGACGAAAATGACCTAATTGATCATCCAATGACACAAACACACCTATTGGATGCTAAAGATCGGTTAAAAACCCTAATTGGACAAGAATAAGCCTAGGGAGGATGAAAATGACCTAATTGATCATCCAATGACACAAACACACCTATTGGATGCACAAGATTGGTTAAAAACCCTAATTAAACAAGAATAAGCCTAGGGAGGACGAAAATGACCTAATTGATCATCCAATGAGACAAACACACTTATTGGAAGCACAAGATTGGTTAAAAACCCTAATTGGACAAGAATATGCCTAGGGAGGACGAAAATGACCTAAATGATCATCCAATGACAGAAATGAACTTATTGGATGCACAAGATTAGTTAAAAACCCTAATTGGACAAGAATAAGCCTAGGGAGGACGAAAATAACCTAATTGATCATCCAATGACACAAACACACCTATTGGATGCACAAGATTGGTTAAAAACCCTAATTGGACAAGAATAAGCCTAGGGAGGACGAAAATGACCTAATTGATCATCCATTGCCACAAACAAACCTATTGGATGCACAAGATTGGTTAAAAACCCTAATTGGACAAGAATATGCCTAGGGAGGACGAAAATGACCTAATTGGTCATCCAATGACACAAACACACCTATTGGATGCACAAGATTGGTTAAAAACTCTAATTGGACAAGAATAAGCCTAGGGAGGACGAAAATGACCTAATTGATCATCCAATGACACAAACACACCTATTGGATGCACAAGATTGGTTAACAACCCTAATTGGACAAGAATAAGCCTAGGGAGGACGAAAATGACCTAATTGATCATCCAATGACACAAACACACCTATTGGATGCACAAGATTCGTTAAAAACCCTAATTGGACAAGAATATGCCTAGGGAGGACGAAAATGACCTAATTAATCATCCAATGACACAAACACACCTATTGGATGCACAAAATTGGTTAAAAACCCTAATTGGACAAGAATATGCCTAGGGAGGACGAAAATGACCTAAATATTAATTCAATGAAACAAACAAACTTATTGGATGCACAAGATTGGTTAAAAACCCTAATTGGACAAGAATAAGCGTAGGGAGGACGAAAATGACCTAATTGATCATCCAATGACACAAACACACCTATTGGATGCACAAGATTGGTTAAAAACTCTAATTGGACAAGAATAAGCCTAGGGAGGACGAAAATGACCTAATTGATCATCCAATGACACAAACACACCTATTGGATGCACAAGATTTGTTAAAAACCCTAATTGGACAAGAATATGCCTAGGGAGGACGAGAATGACCTAATTGATCATCCAATGACACAAACACACCTATTGGATGCACAAGATTGGTTAAAAACCCTAATTGGACAAGAATATGCCTAGGGAGGACGAAAATGACCTAAATATTAGTTCAATGACACAAATGAACTTATTGGATCCACAAGATTGGTTAAAAACCCTAATTGGACAAGAATATGCCTAGGGAGGACGAAAATGACCTAATTGATCATCCAATGACACAAACACACCTATTGGATGCACAAGATTGGTTAAAAACTCTAATTGGACAAGAATAAGCCTAGGGAGGACGAAAATGACCTAATTGATCATCCAATGACACAAACACACCTATTGGATGCACAAGATTGGTTAAAAACCCTAATTGGACAAGAATATGCCTAGGGAGGACGAGAATGACCTAATTGATCATCCAATGACACAAACACACCTATTAGATGCACAAGATTGGTTAAAAACCCTAATTGGACAAGAATAAGCCTAGGGAGGACGAAAATGACCTAATTGATCATCCAATGACACAAACACACCTATTGGATGCACAAGATTGGTTAAAAACCCTAATTGGACAAGAATATGCCTAGGGAGGACGAAAATGACCTAAATATTAATTCAATGACACAAACAAAGTTATTGGATACACAAGATTGGTTAAAAACTCTAATTGGACAAGAATAAGCCTGGGGAGGACGAAAATGACCTAATTGATCATTCAATGACACAAACACACCTATTGGAAGCACAAGATTGGTTAAAAACCCTAATTGGACAAGAATATGCCTAGGGAGGACGAAAATGACCTAACTGTTAATCCAATGACACAAATAAACTTATTGGATGTACAAGATTGGTTAAAAACCCTAATTGGACAAGAATAAGCCTAGGGAGGACGAAAATGACCTAATTGATCATCCAATGACACAAACACACCTATTGGATGCACAAGATTGGTTAAAAACCCTAATTGGACAAGAATATGCCTAGGGAGGACGAAAATGACCTAAATGTTAATCCAATGACACAAATGAACTTATTGGATGCACAAGATTGGTTAAAAACTCTAATTGGACAAGATTAAGCCTAGGGAGGACGAAAATAACCTAATTGATCATCCAATGACAGAAATACACCTATTGGATGCACAAGATTGGTTAAAAACCCTAATTGGACAAGAATATGCCTAGGGAGGACGAAAATGACCTAATTGATCATCCAATGACACAAACACATCTATTGGAAGCACAAGATTGGTTAAAAACCCTAATTGGACAAGAATATGCAAAGGGAGGACGAAAATGACCTAATTGATCATCAAATGACACAAACACACCTATTGGATGCACAAGATCGGTTAAAAACCCTAATTGGACAAGAATAAGCCTAGGGAGGACGAAAATGACCTAATTGATCATCCAATGACACAAACACACCTATTGGATGCACAAGATTGGTTAAAAACCCTAATTGGACAAGAATATGCCTAGGGAGGACGAATATGACCTAAATGTTAATCCAGTAACACAAATGAACTTTTGGATGCACAAGATTGGTTAAAAACCCTAATTGGACAAGAATATGCCTAGGGAGAACGAAAATGACCTAAATGTTAATCCAATGACACAACTCAACTTATTGGATGCACAAGATTGGTTAAAAACCCTAATTGGACAAGAATAAGCCTAGGGAGGACGAAAATGACCTAATTGATCATCCAATGACACAAACACACCTATTGGATGCACAAGATTGGTTAAAAACCCTAATTGGACAAGAATATGCCTAGGGAGGACGAAAATGACCTAAATGTTAATCGAATGACACAAATGAACTTATTGGATGTACAAGATTGGTAAAAAATCCTAATTGGACAAGAATAAGCCTAGGGAGGACGAAAATGACCTAATTGATCATCCAATGACACAAACACGCATATTGGATGCACAAGATTGGTTAAAAACCCTAATTGGACAAGAATAAGCCTAGGGAGGACGAAAATGACCTAATTAATCATCCAATGACACAAACACACCTATTGGATGCACAAGATTGGTTAAAACCCTAATTGGACAAGAATATGCCTAGGGAGGACAAATATGACCTAAATGTTAATCCAATAACACAAATGAACTTTTGGATGCACAAGTTTGGTTAAAAACCCTAATTGGACAAGAATAAGCCTAGGGAGAACGAAAATGACCTAAATGTTATTCTAATGACACAACTCAACATATTGGATGCACTAGATTGGTTAAAAACCCTAATTGGACAAGAATAAGCCTAGGGAGGACGAAAATGACCTAATTGATCATCCAATGACACAAACACACCTATTGGATGCACAAGATTGGTTAAAAACCCTAATTGGACAAGAATATGCCTAGGGAGGACGAAACTGACCTAATTGATCATCCAATGACACAAACACACCTATTGGATGCACAAGATTGGTTAAAAACCCTAATTGGACAAGAATATGCCTAGGGAGGACGAAAATGACCTAAATGTTAATCCAATGACACAAATGAACTTATTGGATGTACAAGATTGGTTAAAAACCCTAATTGGACAAGAATAAGCCTAGTGAGGACGAAAATGACCTAATTGATCATCCAATCACACAAACACACCTATTGGATGAACAAGATTGGTTAAAAACCCTAATTGGACAAGAATATGCCTAGGGAGGACGAAAATGACCTAATTGATCATCCAATGACACAAATGAACTTATTGGATGCACAAGATTGGTTAAAAACCCTAATTGGACAAGAATATGCCTAGGGAGGACGAAAATGACCTAATTGATCATCCAATGACACAAACACACCTATTGGATGCACAAGATTGGTTAAAAACCCTAATTGTAAAAGAATATGCCTAGGGAGGACGAAAATGACCTAAATAATATTTCAATGACACAACTCAACTTATTGGATGCAAAAGATTGGTTAAAAACCCTAATAGGACAAGGATAAGCCTAGGGAGGACGAAAATGACCTAATTGATCATCCAATGACACAAACACAACAATTTGATGCACAAGATTGGTTAAAAACCCTAATTGGACAAGAATATGCCTAGGGAGGACGAAAATGACCTAATTGATCATCCAATGACACAAATGAACTTATTGGATGCACAAGATTGGTTAAAAACCCTAATTGGACAAGAATAAGCCTAGGGAGGACGAAAATGACCTAATTGATCATCCAATGACACAAACACACCTATTGGATGCACAAGATTGGTTAAAAACCAAAATTGGACAAGAATATGCCTAGGGAGGACGAAAATGACCTAATTGATCATCCAATGACACAAACACACCTATTGGATGCACAAGATTGGTTAAAAACCCTAATTGGAAAAGAATATGCCTAGGGAGGACGAAAATGACCTAATTTATCATCCAATGACACAAACACACCTATTGGATGCACAAGATTGGTTAAAAACCCTAATTGGACAAGAATAAGCCTAGGGAGGACGAAAATGACCTAATTGATCATCCAATGACACAACCACACCTATTGGATGCACAAGATTGGTTAAAAACCCTAATTGGACAAGAATAAACCTAGGGAGGACGAAAATGACCTAAATATTAATTCAATGACACAGACAAACTTATCGGATGCACAAGATTGGTTAAAAACCCTAATTGGACAAGAATATGCCTAGGGAGGACGAAAATGACCTAAATATTAATTCAATGACACAGACAAACTTATCGGATGCACAAGATTGGTTAAAAACCCTAATTGGACAAGAATAAGCCTAGGGAGGACGAAAATGACCTAATTGATCATCCAATGACACAAACACACCTATTAGATGCACAAGATTGGTTAAAACCCCTAATTGGACAAGAATAAGCATAGGGAGGACGAAAATGACCTAATTGATCATCCAATGACACAAACACACCTATTGGATGCACAAGATTGGTTAAAAACTCTAATTGGACAAGAATATGCCTAGGGAGGAAGAAAATGACCTAATTAAACATCCAATGACACAAACACACCTATTGGATGCACAAGATTGGTTAAAAACCCTAATTGGACAAGAATAAGCCTAGGGAGGACGAAAGTGACCTAATTGTTCATCCAATGACAGAAACACAATTATTGGATGCACAAGACTGGTTAAAAACCCTAATTGGACAAGAATAAGTCTAGGGAGGACGAAAATGACTTAAATGTTAATCCAATGACACAACTCAACTTATTGGATGCACAAGATTGGTTAAAAACCCTAATTGGATAACAATAAGCCTATGGAGGACGAAGATGACCTAATTGATCATCCAATGACACAAACACACCTATTGAATGCACAAGATTGGTTAAAAACCCTAATTGGACAAGAATAAGCCTAGGGAGGACGAAAATGACCTAAATGATAATCCAATGACACAACTCAACTTATTGGATGCACAAGATTGGTTAAAAACCCTAATTGGAAAAGAATAAGCCTAGGGAGGACGAAAATGACCTAATTGATCATCCAATGACACAAACACACCTATTGGATGCGCAAGATTTGTTAAAAACCCTAATTGGACAAGAATATGCCTAGGGAGGACGAAAATGACCTAAATATTAATTCAATGACACAAACAAACTTATCGGATGCACAAGATTGGTTAAAAACCCTAATTGGACAAGAATAAGCCTAGGGAGGACGAAAATGACCTAATTGATCATCCAATGACACAAACACACCTATTAGATGCACAAGTTTCGTTAAAAACCCTAATTGCACAAGAATAAGCCTAGGGAGGACGAAAATGACCTAATTGATCATCCAATGACACAAACACACCTATTGGATGCACAACATTGGTTAAAAACCCTAATTGGACATGTATATGCCTAGGGAGGTCGAAAATGACCTAATTTATAATCCAATGACACAAACACACCTATTGGATAAACAAGATTGGTTAAAAACCCTAATTGGACAAGAATAAGCCTAGGGAGGACGAAAATGACCTAATTGATCATCCAATGACACAAACACACCTATTGGATGCACAAGATAGGTTAAAAACCATAATTGGACAAGAATAAGCCTAGGGAGGACGAAAATGACCTAAATGTTAATCCAATGACACAACTCAACTTATTGGATGCACAAGATTGGTTAAAAACCCTAATTGGACAAGAATAAGCCTAGCGAGGACGAAAATGACCTAATTGATCATCCAATGACACAAACACACCTATTGGATGCACAAGATTCGTTAAAAACCCTAATTGGACAAGAATATGCCTAGGGATGACGAAAATAACCTAATTGATCATCCAATGACACAAACACACCTATTGGATGCACAAGATTCGTTAAAAACCCTAATTGGACAAGAATATGCCTAGGGAGGACGAAAATGACCTAATTGATCATCCAATGACACAAACACACCTATTGGATGCACAAGATTGGTTAAAAACCCTAATTGGACAAGAATATGCCTAGGGAGGACGAAAATGACCTAATTTATCATCCAATGACACAAACACACCTATTGGATGCACATGATTGGTTAAAAACCCTAATTGGACAAGAATAAGCCTAGGGAGGACGAAAATGACCTAATTGTTAATCCAATGACACAACTCAACTTATTGGATGCACAAGATTGGTTAAAAACCCTAATTGGACAAGAATAAGCCTAGGGAGGACGAAAATGACCTAAATGTTAATCCAATGACACAAATGAACTTATTGGATGCACAAGATTGGTTAAAAACCCTAATTGGACAAGAATAAGCCTAGGGAGGACGAAAATGACCTAAATGTTAATCCAATGACACAACTCAACTTATTGGATGCACAAGATTGGTTAAAAACCCTAATTGGACAAGAATAAGCCTAGGGAGGACGAAAATGACCTAATTGATCATCCAATGACACAAACACACCAATTGGATGCACAAGTTTCGTTAAAAACACTAATTGGACAAGAATATGCCTAGGGAGGACGAAAATGACCTAATTGATCATCCAATGACTCAAACACACCTATTGAATGCACAAGATTGGTTAAAAACCCTAATTGGAAAAGAATATGCCTAGGGAGGACGAAAATGACCTAATTGATCATCCAATGAAACAAACACACCTATTGGATGCACAAGATTGCTTAAAAACCCTAATTGGACAAGAATATGCCTAGGGAGGACGAAAATGACCTAATTGATCATCCAATGACACAAACACACCTATTGGATGCACAAGATTGGTTAAAAACCCTAATTGGACAAGAATAAGCCTAGGGAGGACGAAAATGACCTAATTGATCATCCAATGACACAAACACACCTATTGGATGCACAAGATTGGTTAAAAACCCTAATTGTACAAGAATATGCCTAGGGAGGACGAAAATGACCTAAATATTATTTCAATGACACAACTCATCTTATTGGATGCACAAGATTGGTTAAAAACCCTAATAGGACAAGAATAAGCCTAGGGAGGACGAAAATGACGTAATTGATCATCCAATGACACAAACACACCAATTGGATGCACAAGATTGGTTAAAAACCCTAATTGGACAAGAATATGCCTAGGGAGGACGAAAATGACCTAAATATTAATTCAATGACACAAACAAACTTATCGGATGCACAAGATTGGTTAAAAACCCTAATTGGACAAGAATAAGCCTAGGGAGGACGAAAATGACCTAATTGATCATCCAATGACACAAACACACCTATTGGATGCACAAGATTGGTTAAAAACCCTAATTGGACAAGAATAAGCCTAGGGATGACGAAAATGACCTAAATGTTAATCCAATGACATAACTCCACTTATTGGATGCACAAGATTGGTTAAAAACCCTAATTGGACAAGAATAAGCCTAGGGAGGACGAAAATGACCTAATTGATCATCCAATGACACAAACACACCTATTGGATGCACAAGATTGGTTAAAAACCCTAATTGGACAAGAATATGCCTAGGGAGGACGAAAATGACCTAAATGTAAATCCAATGACACAAATGAACCTATTGGATGCACAAGATTGGTTAAAATCCCGAATTGGACAATAATAAGCCTAGGGAGGACGAAAATGACCTAATTGATCATCCAATGACACAACTCAACTTATTGGATGCACAAGCTTGGTTAAAAACCCTAATTGAACAAGAATAAGCCTTGGGAGGACGAAAATGACCTAATTGATCATCCAATGACACAAACACACTTATTGGATGCACAAGATTGGTTAAAAACACTAATTGGACAAGAATCAGCCTAGGGAGGACGAAAATGACCTAATTGATCATCCAATGACACAAACACACCTATTGGATACACAAGATTGGTTAAAAACCCTAATTCGACAAGAATATGCCTAGGGAGGACGAAAATGACCTAAATATTAATTAAATTACACAAACAAAGTTGTTGGATGCACAAGATTGGTTAAAAACCCTAATTGGACAAGAATAAGCCTAGGGAGGACGAAAATGACCTAATTGATCATCCAATGACACAAACACACCTATTGGATGCACAAGATTGGTTAAAAACCCTAATTGGACAAGAATATGCCTAGGGAGGACGAAAATGACCTAAATGTAAATCCAATGACACAAATGAACTTATTGGATTCACTAGATTGGTTAAAAACCCTAATTGGACAAGAATAAGCCTAGGGAGGACGAAAATGACCTAATTGATCATCCAATGACACAAACACACCTATTGGATGCACAAGATTGGTTAAAAACCCTAATTGGACAAGAATATGCCTAGGGAGGACGAAAATGACCTAATTGATCATCCAATGACACAAATCAACTTATTGGATGCACAAGATTTGTTAAAAACCCTAATTGGACAAGAATAAGCCTAGGGAGGACGAAAATGACCTAATTGATCATCCAATGACACAAACACACCTATTGGATGCACAAGATTGGTTAAAAACCCTAATTGGACAAGAATATGCCTAGGGTGGACGAAAATGACCTAAATGTTAATCCAATGACACAAACGAACTTATTGGTTGCACAAGATTGGTTAAAAACCCTAATTGGACAAGAATAAGCCTAGGGAGGACGAAAATGACCTAATTGATCATCCAATGACACAAACACACCTATTGGATGCACAAGATTGGTTAAAAACCCTAATTGGACAAGAATATGCCTAAGGAGGACGAAAATGACCTAAATGTGAATCCAATGACACAATTGAACTTATTGGATGCACAAGATTGGTTAAAAACCTAATTGGACAAGAATATGCCTATGGAGAATGAAAATGACCTAAATGTTAATCCAATGACACAACTCAACTTATTGGATGCACAAGAATGGTTAAAAACCCTAATTGGACAAGAATAAGCCTAGGGAGGACGAAAATGACCTAATTGATCATCCAATGACACAAACACACCTATTGGATGCACAAGATTGGTTAAAAACCCTAATTGGACAAGAATATTCCTAGGGAGGACGAAAATGACCTAATTGATCATCCAATGACACAAACACACACCTATTGGATGCACAAGATTGGTTTAAAACCCTAATTGGACAATAATATGCCTAGGGAGGACGAAAATGACCTAAATATTAATTCAATGACACAAACAAACTTATTGGATGCACAAGATTGGTTAAAAACCCTAATTGGACAATAATATGCCTAGGGAGGACGAAAATGACCTAATTGATCAACCAATGACACTAATGAACTTATTGGATGCACAAGATTGGTTAAAAACCCTAGTTGGACAAGAACATGCCTAGGGAGGACGAAAATGACCTAATTGATCATCCAATGACACTAATGAACTTATTGGATGCACAAGATTGGTTAAAAACCCTAATTGGACAAGAATAAGCCTAGGGAGGACGAAAATGACCTAATTGATCATCCAATGACACAAACACACCTATTGGATGCACAAGATTGGTTAAAAACCCTAATTGGACAAGAATATGCCTAGGGAGGACGAAAATGACCTAATTGATCATCCAATGACACAAACACACCTATTGGATGCACAAGTTTGGTTAAAAACCCTAACTGGACAAGAATATGCCTAGGGAGGACGAAAATGACCTAATTGATCATCCAATGACACAAACACACCTATTGGATGCACAAGATTGGTTAAAAACCCTAATTGGACAAGAATAAGCCTAGGGAGGACGAAAATGACCTAATTGATCATCCAATGACACAAACACACCTATTGGATGCACAAGATTGGTTAAAAACCCTAGTTGGACAAGAACATGCCTATGGAGGACGAAAATGACCTAATTGATCATCCAATGACACTAATGAACTTATTGGATGCACAAGATTGGTTAAAAACCCTAATTGGACAAGAATAAGCCTAGGGAGAACGAAAATGACCTAAATGTTAATCCAATGACACAACTCAACTTATTGGATGCACAAGATTGGTTAAAAACCCTAATTGGACAAGAATAAACCTAGGGAGGACGAAAATAACCTAATTGATCATCCAATGAATCAAACACACCTATTGGATGCACAAGATTGGTTAAAAACCGTAATTGGACAAGAATATGCCTAGGGAGGACGAAAATGACCTAAATGTTAATCCAATGACACAAATGAACTTATTGGATGCACAAGATTGGTTAAAAACCCTAATTGGACAAGAATAAGCCTAGGGATGACGAAAATGACCTAATTGATCATCCAATGACACAAACACACCTATTGGATGCACAAGATTGGTTACAAACCCTAATTGGACAAGAATAAGCCTAGGGAGAACGAAAATGACCTAAATGTTAATCCAATGACACAACTCAACTTATTGGATGCACAAGATTGGTTAAAAACCCTAATTCGACAAGAATAAGCCTACGGATGACGAAAATGACCTAATTGATCATCCAATGACACAAACACACCTATTGGATGCACAAGATTGGTTAAAAACCCTAGTTGGACAAGAACATGCCTAGAGAGGACGAAAATGACCTAATTGATCATCCAATGACACTAATGAACATATTGGATGCACAAGATTGGTTAAAAACCCTAATTGGACAAGAATAAGCCTATGGAGGATGAAAAGGGCCTAATTGATCATCCAATGACACAAACACAGCTATTGGATGCAAAAGATTGGTTAAAAACCCTAATTGGACAAGATGATGCCTAGGGAGGAAGAAAATGACCTAAATATTAATTCAATGACACAAACAAACTTATTGGATGCACAAGATTGGTTAAAAACCCTAATTGGACAAGAATAAGCCTAGGGAGGACGAAAATGACCTAATTGATCATCCAATGACACAAACACACCTATTGGATGCACAAGATTGGTTAAAAACCCTAATTGGACAAGAATATGCCTAGGGAGGACGAAAATGACCTAAATATTAATTCAATGACACAAACAAACTTATTGGATGCACAAGATTGGTTAAAAACCCTAATTGGACAAGAATAAGCCTAGGGAGGATGAAAATGACCTAATTTATCATCCAATGACACAAACACACCTATTGGATGCACAAGATTGGTTAAAAACCCTAATTGGACAAGAATAAGCCTAGGGAGGACGAAAATGACCTAATTGATCATCCAATGACACAACCACACCTATTGGATGCACAAGATTGGTTAAAAACCCTAATTGGACAAGAATATACCTAGGGAGGACGAAAATGACCTAAATATTAATTCAATGACACAGACAAACTTATCGGATGCACAAGATTGGTTAAAAACCCTAATTGGACAAGAATATGCCTAGGGAGGACGAAAATGACCTAAATATTAATTCAATGACACAGACAAACTTTTCGGATGCACAAGATTGGTTAAAAACCCTAATTGGACAAGAATAAGCCTAGGGAGGACGAAAATGACCTAATTGATCATCCAATGACACAAACACACCTATTAGATGCACAAGATTGGTTAAAACCCCTAATTGGACAAGAATAAGCCTAGGGAGGACGAAAATGACCTAATTGATCATCCAATGACACAGACACACCTATTGGATGCACAAGATTGGTTAAAAACTCTAATTGGACAAGAATATGCCTAGGGAGGAAGAAAATGACCTAATTAAACATCCAATGACACAAACACACCTATTGGATGCACAAGATTGGTTAAAAACCCTAATTGGACAAGAATAAGCCTAGGGAGGACGAAAGTGACCTAATTGTTCATCCAATGACAGAAACACAATTATTGGATGCACAAGATTGGTTAAAAACCCTAATTGGACAATAATATGCCTAGGGAGGACAAAAATCACCTAATTGATCATCCAATGACACAAACACACCTATTGGATGCACAAGATTGGTTAAAAACCCTAATTGGACAAGAATAAGCCTAGGGAGGACGAAAATGACCTAAATGTTAATCCAATGACACAAATGAACTTATTGGATGCACAAGACTGGTTAAAAACCCTAATTGGACAAGAATAAGTCTAGGGAGGACGAAAATGACTTAAATGTTAATCCAATGACACAACTCAACTTATTGGATGCACAAGATTGGTTAAAAACCCTAATTGGATAACAATAAGCCTATGGAGGACGAAAATGACCTAATTGATCATCCAATGACACAAACACACCTATTGAATGCACAAGATTGGTTAAAAACCCTAATTGGACAAGAATAAGCCTAGGGAGGACGAAAATGACCTAAATGATAATCCAATGACACAACTCAACTTATTGGATGCACAAGATTGGTTTAAAACCCTAATTGGAAAAGAATAAGCCTAGGGAGGACGAAAATGACCTAATTGATCATCCAATGTCACAAACACACCTATTGGATGCACAAGATTGGTTAAAAACCCTAATTGGACAAGAATAAGCATAGGAAGGACGAAAATGACCTAATTGATCATCCAATGTCACAAACACACCTATTGGATGCACAAGATTGGTTAAAAACCCTAATTGGACAAGAATAAGCCTAGGGAGGACGAAAATGACCTAAATG